>JAASGK010000414.1:0-25001 GCA_023334195.1 Globisporangium emineosum
CCCCCCCCCCCCCCCCCCCCCCCCCCCCCCCCCACCTGGAATTGCTGCAGCAGCTCGTTGCGCTTGGACTCGATGAGTCTCCGGTCGATGATCTTGCACGCGTACAGCTTGCCCTTGCGCTTGTCCTGGCAACGGTACACCACCGACGTGCTGCCGTGTCCTAATACGAGAACAACAGAACATTCATCAGATGACAGCCATATTTGCCGTCGCGCAAGCGCTGTTCTGCAAACGCACCGATCTGCCCGATCATCTCGTATTTGTTCTCTAGTCCACCTTCGCTGTACGCTGGTGTCTGCACTTTAATCGCCTGCTTGCATCAAATCAGAGCACACATCAGCACTTTTTGCCACTATACCCGCCCTCACAGAGACGCCCTCCAGCAATCACACAGCACACGATCGCACACGTATCAAGCGCGCCACTCCTTACCTGCGGTCGGGACGGCTTCGGCTTTGGTCGCGGCGGCGCGGCGACACCGTTTTGCCCTTTGCTGCTGCGGCGCTTTCCGGGAAGCAGCATGCCGTCGCCCCCGTTGCCATTGCCGCAGCACCACGCAGATTGCTGGGCACCCATGACTCTCTTTCTCTCTGTCTTGAATCTTGAGGGTGGAGATCTTCTCCCTCTCGCAGATCTTTGGCGAATGAGCGCAACTCAATTCAGCTCAGCTCAGCGACTGAGGGAAGTGCTGCTGCGCAAACGGAGACTGAAGTGCTTGCGATTCCTCGGCAAGCCGTGGGCAGCTGATGCTAACTGATACTGTAGGACCTTCGATATGCGCCAAAAATGAGGAGATGCGCTCGTGCATTTTGGAAACAGGTGTACCGCGAACATTTCCGCGGAAGGTTGCGCAACGGTTGCACGAATGTCGTGCGTTGGGAAAAGCCTCTTTATTTACATTCAATTCGAGTATTTACATTCGATAAATTTACAAAGTATAGACATAGTCACAGTATCTTCATTTGCTTACGCGGGAGTATTTGTAATCGAAGGATGCGTTTATACAGGTGTTAGGTAGTCGTTCACGCAACATTCAGAGCACATTCGCAACTTGGATTACACTCCTGCGACAATTTTGGTGGAGACCATCGCTGATGGGAGGGCTCCATCGTGACGAGCAGCGTGTCATCACATGGCTACATTTTGAGCAGGTTCAAACTGAACGTCACAAGTTGTCACAACAGATCATGATTACACTCGCTACGCAGTAAACTCACACGCCTTCTTTCTCATTCTCTCGTGCTATCTCCTTTCACTCCAAGCCACACGCAGCAAGCAGGGGTAGATATACAACCGCTGCTGATGCTGGCAGTGATCCCCACCCTCTGCCGGCGGCGCTTGTGATGGCTCCTGAGAAGCATCCAACAGCAGTCTCGATCTCGTTTCGATGATTGCGGCAGTGGTCCGACGTTGCATTATTCCCCGCAAGAGCTCCTCGTATTCTCGAATCCGACAAAGTTGGCGTCAACTCGAGGTCATATGCGGGAATCTGCGTACCCACAGCCAGCTCTGCGTGCTCTGTTTTGGTCTCCTGGGGTGGCTGTACGAACACGTAGATTTCTAGCTTGTTGTACGTGGTTTCAGGGGACAACCCGATACGGCGCAAATTAGCCGTCGCGCTCCTCGAACGCTGGAAATTCGCAGCGATCCCACCCGCAGCCAGAGCATTTCCTGCACCCACGCACCGTCGGCTTTCTTCGCGAAATAGAAACTGGCCGACCGACGAGTTCGCATCGATGTCCACGGTGACGATGACCCACCTCTTGCTCTTGGCATACAAAGTGCATCAGATCATCAGATTGTCACCATCGCCTCCGCTCTCTTCATAACCCGCACATTGTTTAGAATGAGCGACAACCGAGTGTTCTCTCTCTCTCTCTCTTTGCTTGCTCAACTGAATTCAACGGGTCATTGTCTTTCAAGTCTTGTGTTAGACAACTGCCACTCCCAAGTGACAACTCGAAGCCAGGCAAAGCAACAAATGAGTGTGTTGTTTGCATAAAATGTGGGTTTGCTGGTTGATAATACAGGAAGAACGAAGACGCACACACAGGTACGGACCACACATTTGCGAAGAGAACCTCTCAGATCGAGGTCGACACAACGGCCGTGTCGTCTTCATTGAACACCAGCATCGTCGACGGGAGGTTGTTTGTGAGCAGCGCCAGTTTCGAAAGGTACGCCTGCGCCTCCGAGCCCATCACCATATCAGCAGTAGCACCATCAACAACATTATCACCTTCACGACTGATGCATTTGCGTGGATCTGGCAGCATGAGGATGATCTGCGCCGTGCGCGTCGTCTGACGCTGCAGCGTCTGGTTGAGCTCCACAACGGTCTTCGTGTCGTCAAAGTAATTGGTTATAGCTGGCTGCAGCAGTTGCGACGGGGTCTCTGCGAGGATACTCGACGAGTTGCAGCACACGACGAGCATCTCGGCGACGTGGTCCAGCACGCGGAGCTTCTCGGCGGTGTACGCGAGACGCAGTCGCTCGCGCTGCATGACCGCGGCGTTGTTTGTCGAGCAAACCTTGATCAAGCGGATCTTTGTGCGCCGCTTCCACTCCTTGTTCGAGTACAAGACGTACGCAAGCTGCAGCATGAGCGTCGTGCTCGCGTCCACGCTTGCATCCTCCCAGCTGCAGGTGACCCAGACGTCGATGGTCTCCGTGCCTCGCTGGTCGTCGATCTGAATGAGTTTGTCAGAAACAAACTGCGAGTTCTTCATGACACCTCGCTTGCGGAATAGACGCGAATCCAACTGGTCCGAGTGACGCAGCACCACAATGTTCCGCTTGAGCGTGATGCCGTCTGCGAGCAGCCCCACGTAGTCCACGGCGGACGAGAGGTCGATGATGTTGCCTCGCTTTGCCTTGTCTGCTGTCGCAGGGGTGTCCATCCAGGGGATCACCACCGTGTTGATCTGCATCCCACCGAGGCCCGACGTCTGCATGAGCATGCGGTACCCATCTCGTACCTGCGAGGCAACCACGACCTACTCAAATACAGTCAACAGATCAATACCAACAGTCCCCAACTAGCTTCGCATAACCAAAGACTATATAGACCATACCTGAGGGATGGCCTTGAGCTTCGTGTCGAAGATGTGCCCGAGCCACTCGTTGTACTTCTCACCACAGAGCGCATTGCTCTTGAACCCAAAGTCCCCGGCGACCACACTCCCAATCACGTACAGCCCGCCTTTCTTGAGGTTGTCGCACAATTTCACTTCGGCGCAGTCAATCTCATTGGTGAGCAACAACAGCGACGGGCGCCAGTACTTGGAATGTGCTTTCCGCGCATCGAGCCGCAGCAGGAACTTGCGCACTTGGTGATACATGATTGCTTGGCTGATGTCCCCCCAGTTGGTCGGCGCGACGGTCATATACAGGTAGAAGAACATGCAGCTCAGCAAGATGAGCGACACGGCAGCGTACGTCGCGTTCAAGTAGATCATCACGCCAACGTTGAGTGCTGTGCCCAGAAGCGACAAGTGCCACGAATGGTACCGGAACGTCGGTCGAAAGTTCGGCACGCCCGTTACTTGCAGCAAAAAGCACGTGAGGTTCACTGCCGCGTACGCAAGACAGAAGAACGACGTGCAGATCGGCGCGATGACGTCCAGGTCCCCAAAGCAAATGAACACCTGCGCGAGCACCGCCGTGAAGATGACTGCGTTGCGCGGCTCATCGCCAACCTCCGAACCCTGCGCCATCACTTTCAAGCCCGGAAACAAATTGTCGCGTGCGATTGCCTGCAAGATCCGCGACGCGCCGAAAAGCGCGCCGAGTCCCGACGAGAAGCAGGACACGAGCACGCCCGTGATCACCACGAACGAGTACTTGGACACTTCCTGGAAGAACGAAAAGTTGTTGCGCAGCGTCTCGCCAGTGAACGCTGCAGCGAACGTGAAGATCAAAATCAGGTAGATCACGCACGACGTGCCAACGGCAGCCAACGTCCCCACAGGGAGGCTCTTGCCTGGGTTCTTCAGATCACCTGACAGATTTAGTCCCTCCATGAAGCCCGTCGCGAGCGGGAACACGATAGCATACACACCCGCGAGGTTGCACACGACGTTGTCTCCACACACACCCTGCTCTGCCGTGAACTGCTCGTGCATGTTATCAGCCAGGGTCTGGGAGCTCATACCCGTGAAGTAACCACCACTCTTCAGGAAGTGCGGACTGCCAATGTAGATGAAGAACGCGCCGATCGCGACGCACGCGAACTGCAGGATGAAGAGGTACTTGTTCACGCGCGCGAACGCGTTTGCGCCAACGAACGCGATCGCCAAGATCGCAGCGAGCCCGAGCGTCGCGATGATCACGACAGTCGTCTTCTTGCCGATCTCGGCGTTCGGGAACCACGTTTGCTGCGCTTCCTCTGCAAACCCGACGAGGTACATCGCGACTCCGACTGCATAGAGAAAATAAAATTGGATGCCAATTGCACCACCGAACTCTGGACCAAGCGATCGGCTGTATTGTTGGATAGTGGGAACGCGTTAGAGTCTACAATAAGCATGTGCCAACGTGTAGGCATTAATCCATTCATACCTGATCAGAAAATAGGAGCCGCCTCCACGCATCGCGCCATTGCTCGCGATCGTGCTCGCCGAGAGCACTGTGAGCACAGCTTGCGCCTCTGCGATCACGAAGATCAGTAAAATGCCTTCGACACCCGCTTGACCAACGCCCCATCCGAGTCGCAGAAACAGAATCACGCCGATGATGTTCAACAGGCACGGCACATACACGCCCTGCAATCCAGACACCATCCAGTAACAGAATCAGCATCAATTCAGGCACACACACACACACACGCAAACACAGAGCTGTACTCACGCTAAGTGTGCTCAATTCATTCTTCCGGGCGCGCGGCTCTCCGGATTCTGCGCTGGGGCGGGCGAGCGAGTGCAGGTCCGTGTATGAGGATGGTGACCCCAGGAGCTCCTCGGCTGCGTCGCTGCTGCCAGCGCCACTGCTCCACTGCTTGGAGAGGCTGAAACGCACGCCTCGCTTGTTGCTATTGCCTCGCGGACTGGCTGCAGAACTGCCGCCGAGCGACTCGTACAGCAACGGCTCCGCTTCCACAGACATCCCCGCCTCGCTTGTTCTTCTCTCCTTTGCTTGTGATCTTTTGGCAGGTTTCTTTCTTCCAAAACGACCTTTTATTGAAGGTGTTCACTGTGCTTCACTGGTGCGTTTTGTCAATAGTGGGATGAACTTTTCTTTCGTTTCTAAATTATGACTGGTGATATTTGTTAATGTGTCACTTTTCGCAAATACAGCCTCCAGATGTGCCACTTGTGGAAGCGATTAAATAAACTGTGAGTGACGGTCTCGTGTTGCCGTTGAAGAGCCACTTGGCTCCTTTGGATTGGTCGTTGGCACGCAAAGCCAACAGCCGCACTTGCCGAGCGAACTCAGTCATTCTCAATATGGAGCGCGAACGCGGTGACGACGACGACGACGACGACGTACAAGCGCTCAAGCGCGAGGTGGAGCTGCTCAAGGCGCTGCTGCACCAGGAGCGCAAGAAGAGCAACAGCACAGGCGTGAGCCAGCGCGACGTGAGCCCTGCGAGACCTTCCTCGCCCACGAAGCCCATGCCAGCGGACCGGTTCTCTCGTGCTTCAACCTCCATTGTCAAGGCTCCGCCAACACACGACAGCGAGAAGGGAAGCGAGCGAAGTCCGCGGAGGAACATCGCGCTTGGCAGCGTGAGTGAGCGTGGCAAGAGCATACGCTGGAACAGCTCAGGTGGTGGCGACGGTCAGACAGCGTCTGCAGCAGCCGCACGAGAGCGCGCGCTGTACCTGCAGCATGTTCCTGTGGACACGAAGCGCGGCAAGTGGTGGCTCAAGGACCGGCAGATCCTGTCGAGGAACGCCCCTTCCCCATTTGATGACTGCGTCGCGATCAAAGTGCGAGAAACGTGGCTCTGGAGCGGACGCACTGTGGTAGTCGACAAGATCATCACATGTCCAAATGCGCTGGACGATAGCGACGAGTTTGACTCACTTGGCGGTGAGCGAGGCGCCTGCGAAGACGAAGGGCGGTCGTATGAAGAGCGATTAACCGCACGCGGGTCGCCAGTGAGCAAGCCTGGAGAACTGTACTTGGACTCGAAGCAGCTCGCACAGGAGTTCATGCAGCTGTCGAAGGTGGCAAGCGGCGTTGTATCGGAGAAGACCACTACAAGCGAGCCGCTTCAAGCAGCGAGCGCGTGCGTGGAGCACCAAATGTCCGTGGCTGCGGCTCAAGTCGTAGCAGCACAGCAGCAAGAGCAGAAGCAGCAGGAGCACAACGAGCGACAGCACGCGGAGGATCAGCA
Organism: Globisporangium emineosum; assembly: GCA_023334195.1. Taxonomy (NCBI): domain Eukaryota; phylum Oomycota; class Peronosporomycetes; order Pythiales; family Pythiaceae; genus Globisporangium; species Globisporangium emineosum. The sequence continues at coordinate 6,341 of JAASGK010000414.1, forward strand.
ATCACCTGCTGCTGGTCAAGCCCCTCCACCAGCAACAGAATGAGCACACCATATCATACAGTACGCAAGGCGCCGCGAATGCTAATCTTGCAGGATCGCCTTCTTGTAGTGTTGCGATCGCGTGTCCGCACCAAAAGGCAAAAAGTCCACGTGTGTTGTTGTTGTCCTTTTGACCGCGGAGTTTCTTTGGGTATCGCCAACGACCCGCCTGTGCCTGTGCGCTAGTGGACGTATAATAGCAGTCATCACGCGTACCTACAGGGGGCTTCACGTAACGCGATACAGTGGCACTCACTCGCTGCTCTGAAGGAAGATATGCCTGGTTATCAGACGATCTTTGGCCTTTTTCGTCGCGTTTCCCCTGGTTGACCCAGAGAGATGACATGCCGTCGTCGCGCCTCAACTCGTTGCCTCTCTTTATATATGGTCATTGCTCATTCCATTCTTCCATTTGCCTTCGAGTACAGACACAGGCAGCCAATCAACTAATGATGGGGCCGTTCATCCTGGAGCTCGCGTGCGACAACAATACCTTGGCAGGCACCAAGAAGAAGCTCCCGGTCGAGGCCAATAATGACCAAGGCATCACCCCAATGAACCAAGACCAGGTATGATGATGGCCACATGCACAGCCAGCCAGTCATTGCCATGCTGATCCACTGAGTGCTCATGCTCATGCTGGGGCTATCGGCTTGTCACTACAGGACGCACTGATACGCGGATCCATGGAGGGCATGCTCTCGGGCTTCCACTTCGTCTGGCACTCAGCGGGGACGCTCGAAGCGTTTGTCACCGTCGCGAATGAGCTCAGCGCTACAACCAGCGACGTCACCTCAGCGCCGTCGCCGCCACAACCACTTCCATCGTGGATCTCGCAAGCGCCAGGGAGCATCACGCCCGACATTTTCAGGAAAGATTTGCTGCTGCACGTCGCAGAACTTGGCGGCGGATTGCAGCACGAAGGCCAGCTCGTCACGCCCAACACGTCCGTGCAGGCGTACAATATCTGCCGGCGACTGGGCCATATCGAGATGCATCCGTTCATGCAGGCGTGCATGGCCAAGCTGCCAGCGGACGCGCACTTTGTGTCGGTCATGCGGCTCTTTGAGAACCCGGGCATGAACGCCTGCCCAGTGTACTTTGCGCCGCCACCAGCTCCGTTCCGACAAATGTTCTTCTAGAAGAAGAGCAAAACTTGATCAATGCGTATCTCCATCGCTGTAATTCATATTAACCAAGTCACTTTATGAACTCCCACAACTTTGCTTGACAAGACAGCATGGCTGAACCAGCAATTTTTACACGTCGGCATCTGGATAAATGGAGCTCATGGGGTTACCCAACAGTGGCTCTGCGAGGAGCTCATCAGCCTCTCGGTCGAACATCAGCGAGTTGTTGTCATCGTCGTCATCGTCATCCGTCGTGAAGAACATGGTCATGGACGACGGTGATGCAGCGAACGTAGGCGACATGAGTGGCGGTGGCTTTGAGGGCGAGTGCGCCGGGATCGGTAGTGAGATCGCGACGCCAATGCTGCACACGTACAGCACTGCCGATAAGATGAATGGGATCGTGCACGTCACAGGCGAGCCCACTTTCATGCGCGAGTACATCCATGCGTACACGACTGGACCAAACGCTTCGAAGATGGCGCGCGCGCCGTAGATAGCTCCTTGCAGGCGACCTTGTTCCTATTGAACAAAAACAAAAACAATGAAGGCGTTTTTTAGATAACACCTCCCGCATTCGACAAAACTACCTCCACTCAGCTGGAGAAAGATGAAGAAGTACGAAAATCTACCTTTTCCGAAACGTTGATCGATTTCAGGGACGAAATCGCGGCAAATGACAATTCGCCAACACACGACGGCGCTGCGACAGCATAGACCAGCCACTTCTCTGGATAAAACGCGCAGACAATGCACGTAGCACTGTCAAGAATGTTTGCGACCAGCGCGATGACGATCACACCCTTCTCCTTCACGCAGTCCATCAGCGGCTTGAGCAGGAGCACTTGTGCCAGGATTGACGCTGCTCCGCCAAGCAGCATGAGATGTGACATGTCTTTCTCATCGAACCCCAAAACAGTCTAGTACAACAACAGCAACACGCCCCTCATCAGTTCGGCTCAGGTACACTTCAAAGTAACAGCAGACAGCGTGACTTACGTTCAAGTAGAACATGCGGATCTGGTACAGTCCATTCGTGACGAAGCTTGTGAGTGCGATGAGGACTGTGAGTCGGATGAACAGCTGCGAGCGGAAGAGGATCGACATGGCGCGAAGTGGGCTCTCCACACCGCGCTTTGGTTTCTTGGCTCGCTTGGACATTGGAAGCGTCTCTGGGAGAATGAACACCGCCCAGAGCACGCGCAACACAAATAATCCGCAAGCAAATTGCAGTGCATGGGGCTATGTGACATTGGAAACATCACAGAATGCATCAGATAAAGTATGGATGAGCGTCAATGCAATTTAACTGGCAAGCAAATACCCTGGAGAAGTACGGCGCGAGTCCAGCGCTAGCGCAGTAGCCGATGGTAAGCGTGGCAAAGAGGATCCCAAACGCCGCTGCACGGTTTGCTGGACTCACGACATCTGCGATCTGCGCACTCGACACACTCGCCGTCCTATTACACAAAGATCTCAGTTGAGTGTCACTTCCTCATTAGAAGCTTACAAGTTTGAGCAATTGGGTTCACACGTACCCGAATGCCGAATCAATGAAGCGAAGGAAGAAATATGGCGCGATCGAGCCGCCTTGCTCCGAGAACCACATGATCGAGAACGGGACGCCAACGCGGAATACTTGGCTGAGCACGACGAAGACCTGCAGCCATAGCCAGACATTGGCCAATAGGACAAAGATACCATGAGCATCAGTTCGACCCACCAACTCAGCCTGAAGAGAGAGGTCTTTAGGCAGAAATGATGTGTACGTGGACATACCTTACGACCATAGGTATCGGATGCTTGACCGATGATCGGCGACAGGAAGAAGAGCAGCGCGCAGCCCACAGCGGAGAAAATGCTGGACCACCACGCGGCTTCCTTGGATCCAAACGCGCATGCCTGTCATTGTATAACCACCTTCATTCATTAGTCACCAGTCATTCATTCATTCTTCAACAGTCGCGCTCTTGTGCTGAAAGGATCCTTCAAGGGGTGACTCACATCACTGTGCGCATTCACTCCACAGTCGATTGGCTTCCCCTCGGTGAACTGCCGCGCAAAGTACTATTTTACATGACACACAAACGCGCACATCCACTGTTAATGCACCAGACCATGGGCTAACGGAAAATGCACCAAAGCACGCACCTCCGTGGTGATGATCGGCATCATTGGCGCGAGGATCCCGAACGAGAGCGACTGCAGCAGCCCGAGGCCGATGAGCGCGCCGATCTGCTTGTACACGTCGTAGGGGCGCAGGGCAGCGTCTTCCGCTGGCGGCAGTGGGGACGCTTGTTGCCCCGTGCGCTGCTGCTTCCTGTGCGTCTTCTCCATCGCGCGCAGATCTGCTTGTGGCGGGTGCTGTTGCTCCAGGGAAGGAATCCGAATGCGGAAATGATCTGTTGATCATTTTTCTCATTTGACGAATTCCTTCTCAGACAAATTTGACCTTTGTAAATGAATCAAATCTGTAAAATAATTTATCATATTAGAAGTTGTAAGAATTATTTTATCAATTTAGTCTCTAATAATTTATTTCCCATAGTATTTTAATACTTGATGGAATGTTGGACGCACATCTTTGGCTGCCAAACGCGTAATCTCAGCTAACTTTTTGTTTGGTTTTGGCTGCAAATGGTTTTGGCTGCAAATGGTTGAAGTTTAGTCTTTCACACAATGAAAAGCAAACAATTTTGAGATTTTTCTTCTTTTTCAGCAAAATGAAAGTGTGTCCTGAACGAATACGTGGAGACTAATCAATACTGTATCAGCACTTGGAGGGGATGTCGAAGACAACGGGAGCGTGTTTGGGGTTGCCCAGCAGCGTGCTCGTGGCGCAATTGATGAACACGGTCTTGCCCACGCGCGTAGCGCCGTACGCCTCGTGGATGTGGCCGAACACGTGGAATTGCGGGCGGCAGCGCGACATCACTTCCTTCAGCAGCGTCTCATCGCCCACGCGCGCGCCAGTGACCACTTTGTCCAGGATGCCGTTCGGCGGGCCGTGCGTGAGCAGCACGTCGACATCGGACGGGATCTTGGACCATAGCTGCTGCGCCGCAAAGCCGCGCGTGACATTAAACGCCATCACACGACCTGGGATCGGCGGCGTCATGGGCGAGCCGAAAATCTTGACGCCATCGATCATGACAGATCGGTTCTCCACGTACGTGCAGTTTGTGAGCAGCGCGTGCGAGAGCGCCGGGTCGTTGAATTCGGCGTGACGCCATTTCTTCTCCCAGTGTACGTTGTACTCGACTGCGTCCATGCTCAAATCGTGATTGCCGGCGATCACGATCTTGTGTCGGTGCGGTAGCGAGCCGATCCAGTCGTTGAAGTCGTGGATCTCCTTGTGTGTGCCCCTGTTCGTGAAGTCCCCACAGTGCACAAACACGTCACCGTCGGGCACTCGGACGTTGCGGTGGCGGCCATGTGTGTCGGAAATGCACACGAACCGCAGCGTACCTTTCTGTTGTGGATTGCTTGACAGCGAGCTCATGATGGTTTTCGAGTCGCGCAACCAGGACCACTGCCAGCCGCACACACCAACGCCATTCCAGTACACCCAGCGAACGACGACAAGCACTAGGGCTGCCACGAGAAACCAAGCCGCGCGCGAACCGTAGCAGTAGTAGGCGGCAGCGATAGCACCACCAGTAAACGTTGCGAGCGCTGCGAGGACGCCCTTGATGATGTGCGCGGGTGACACGTCATGCGGCAGTGCCGTCGCGACCATCTTCGTTGCGCTGGACATCGCTGAACTGGTGTTGCTTGTTTCCCACCACTTGAGTTTTGGTGCCAATTTGTACCCCTCTTGGGGTACAATTTATTAGGTACGCATAGCCTGTGCTTTTGCATATCATGCTAAGTTCGCATCGACGAAACGGCGCAGGACTTCAACTTGCAAACTTTGCCAAGAATTGCCAAGAATTGCCAAGAATGCGGAGTTGTGACGTAAACGCTTCTCTAATTATAATCTCTCACCTGCTTTCGCTCGCTCTCAATGAAAGCAGAAGCAGAAGTCGCACAGCACAGGCGAGCAGGCGGCGTCATTTCCAGTGACCACTGCCTGTGGCTCGTCCCTCGCGTCTGTGTGTCTCTATCGCAGCGAGCTGGAACGTGTGTGGGTCCAAAGAGCGAGCCAGGACGCAGGAAGACCGTTTATGTCTGTGAATGATCCGGCGCGTGGCTCTTCGTCTTTGGTTAACGGACATGCTCCTCGCACTCTGAGCTTCAAGTCGACGCTGTCTCCCAGTGCACCGCCGACACCATCGTCAATACACCAAGACAACAACAAAATGGAACAATCTGGTGCGTCAGCAACGGCGACTGCCGCAACTCCACCAGAGCAACAAGTTGGCGAGAAAAGCGCGATAAATGCTGCAAACAGCGACTTGACGGCTCTTCAAAGCGACCGAGTGGTGATTTTCGAGGCATCCGAGGAGCTGCAGGAGCTCTGTCGCGACAACGGACTGTCAGCGAACCAGTTCGCGCGCAAAAGCGCTACCATGACGACGCTGGACATGTTTTTAGGATTTTGGAGCTCGATGAAGACCGTCATGTACTTCCCAGCGCTGCGAGAGCTTTCGATTATTAAGCACCCGACGATCACAGTCATGGAAGGACTTCGCCAGTGTCCCAACCTCGAAATGCTTTGTATCACAGAGTGCGGCGTCGAGCGTATTGCAGACCTGGAAAACTGCAAGAAGATCCGGAAGTTAAATTTGAGCAGCAACAAGATTCGGCGCATCGAGCAGCTCGACCATCTTACGCAGCTCGAAATCCTGTGGCTCAACGATAACCAGATCGACAGCCTCGACGGACTCTGGAAACTGACACAACTCAAGCAATTATGGGCATGCAGAAACAAGATTGAACGTCTCGACTCCACGCTGAGCTGTTGTGTGAGTTTAATCGAGCTCAATCTCGCAGACAATCGATTGTGCAACTTCAAGAGTTTGCTCAGCCTCACAAACCTGGATCAATTGTCCATACTAACACTCAGCGACCCGCATTTCGGCGACAACCCGGTGTGCAAATTGTGCAATTATCAGACGTACTTGATGTGCCATCTCAGTCGGCTTACATGCTTGGACACAGTGGAGCTGTCAACGCGCAACAAGCAGATCGCGGAAGCCACAATGATCAAGAAGAAAATGTACTACAACATGCGCATCAAAGCGATCAAGCGAGATATTCGCGCTCGAATCAAGCACACGGAGAACATTCGAAATCAAGCGGAACAGCAGATCGAGTTCAGTTTAGCAGCGCTTGTTCGAGAAAAGAAAGAAATCGAGCGGTACATCGCCGATCTCTCGCTGAAGGAAGCAAAAGATGAAGCAGACCACGCTGGCGGCTGTCAAGCAACACAAGATCTCACGAAGAAGCTCGAGTGTGTCAACAACTACCTGAAAACCAAGTACAGCACGATCTACCGAATGAACCACGAGTTCGATCGGCTGCGAACGAACCTGCAATCGACGTCGGATATCAATATTTCGCGGCTTCTGCTCGAGCTAGAAACCGGAGGAAATATCCGTTTGGAAGATGGGAAGCCGTCTGACGCGTGGTTTGTTTCTTGCGTCGACTTGGTGCGCTCGCGGTTGTTTCCTGCAGAGCTTCGGTCGTTTGGTGTCCAGGGTTTACAGATTAACCGTGTGACTCGCATCAACAATCGCTACTTGCGACATCGTTTCCACACTCGAATGGAGGAAATTGTGACAGTACCAGAGCAGCAGCTGAAGGACAACGTCTCGAAGAAAGGCGTGACAGTGCCTGTGAAAGAGCCAGAAGATCAAGTCGGCGAAGCTGACAGGGAGAAACAACAGCTATTGGACAAGCAGCAAATGGATCAGCAGGCAGACCAAGCTTTGTCAGATCCAGATGCAACACTTGAGAGTTCCCTGGAGTATTTGTTTTATGTGCAGCCACCGCATTTCGACCACCAACGGCGGAATCTCGAAGTGGAGCAATTCTTCGTCGCAGAAAATGGGTTCCGCGAGCCAACTGAGTACGCACGGATGGGAATCGAAGGTGCGATTAAACTATCGAATTCAGTCGCTCTTCTCGACTGTCCTCGCTTGGCGACCGCACTTACAGTGAAAGGCAAGTTACTTCAAAAACAAGAGGCATCGCCGCAAGACCTGTATCGACTTTCTTCGTTGCCGATACACCAGCAACAAGTCTTGACGACAGAGATGAAAGACGCTCTTCAACTTGCCGCAGCAGGGGAATGGGAGCTCCCAAGCGGAGTTTTGCTCATCGTGAAGGTTTTTCCTGGATACACCAAGTGCATACCAGAGGAAAAGCAGAGTCCGCCAATGACAGCAAATGCCTCCGCGTCCCGCGTAAACGCTCGCGATTTTCTTGGCCTTCAAAGCGTGCAGCTCCCACAAAGTTCAGCAAACGGCGCCAACGACGCATCACCCACGAAACAGAAGCTCTACTATATGTTCGACAAAGCGCTGGTTTTACCGGAGTATCTGGTTGAGTATCAATACACGATGGATGACAGTGCAGCAGTCAACTCACACGGAAATCCGCTTGGACTGCTAAGCGGTGATTTGAATCCACAGTCTCCATCAACGGACGCAATGATGACGCCTCGAAAACAGCAATCGGGCAGTGACGCAGAAATGACTGACTTTGGGGTCGCGACGAAGCTTGTAGAAGACTTCGAGCGCCGATACCGCATACGTCGATCACCCAGCGCGAATTCTGTAAGCCCCTCCCAAGGTGATGACAGCGTCGCTCGAGTGCTGCACATGGAGCCTATTTTGCCAAGTCTGGGTCCAGTCGACAATACCCAAGTTGTTTCGATGCGACTCAACTCGGCTGAGATGAACAACGTCAAGCACTTGAACTTGATGGGCTGTGAACTTGAAAGTATCCCAAACCTAGCCTGTATGAAAGACCAGCTGGAAATACTGGTGCTCAGCTACAACAATATCCAGTCCGTCAATCAGTCTCTTTGTGGATTGAACAAGCTGCGAAGTCTCGATCTATCGTTCAACCAGTTAACGTGTCTCGAGCATCTCAATCAGTGTGAGAATTTGCGCTCTCTCGAGGTGAATAGCAACCAGCTGCGATCGTTTGAAGACGTGGAATACTTGGGAAGATCGTTCCGAGGTCGAGCTCTCACTCATCTGGACCTTCGGAAGAACGCAGTTTGTGATACGAAGCGGTATCGCCTTCATGTGCTGCAGCACTTGCCAACGCTTGAGTGCTTGGATCAACAAAGTGTCACGAAGGACGAGTCTTTGTCAGCCCAGCAGCTCATTACGAAGTTATCGGCAGCGAAAGTCTGGGACTACTTTTACCGGATGAAAGTCATATCGATCCCCTCCAGCGCGAGTTCGAATCCTGTTGGTGAGAAAAGTGCGAATAATTCCTCAAGCAACAAACCAGAGTACGATGAAGATGAAAGCGGGGGCGACTCCACATCTTCTTGCTTGTCTGCGTTCCAGCCTTGTTGGAATGCGCTTGAAGAGCTGAGCCTGAACCGAGAGCTGATTGGAGAAATCGAAGGTTTTGAAAATGCCACAAACCTCCGGGTCGCAACTTTTACCGACAATGTGATCAAGAGAATCAGCGGGTTAGATAATTGCTCCAAGTTGGAAGAATTGTCGCTCGAAGACAACGAAATCACCAAAGTGGAGAATCTCGACGTGCTGATTTCACTAAAAAAGCTTCATCTAGGTCGAAATCGGATTTCCGTGATTGAACGACTAGACATGCTCGAGAATCTGACGCAGCTGTCACTTGAAGAGAACCAGATCACGAGTCTGCGTGGGCTTGGATCAGCCTACAAATTGATGGAATTGTACGTTGGGGGCAATCGAATCGAGATCCTGAAGGAGATCCAGCACCTGAAGACTCTCCCAAAACTGACGATCCTTGACTTGTCAGGCAACGACATCACACGACTCTCAGATTACCGCTCGTATGCCGTCTACTATTTGCGCCGTGTGAAAGTGCTGGACGGACTGAGTATTTCACCGCAGGATCAAAGTGACGCAAAGCAGAAATACAGTGGGAAGCTGACGATGGAGTTCATTCTGGAGAAGTGTAGCAGCACGAGCGGAAACAACAATCATACTGGCGGTGGTATTGGGCCCAGTTTCAACAACCCACTCGATCGAATTCAAGAGATGGACTTGTCGTCCTGTCGGATCCGTGAGGTTGGATCCATTCCAGGCAAGGTGTTCACAAATGTGCGTGAGTTGAACCTCGAGAACAATCAAATCAGCGAAATTATCGGGCTTGAGACGCTACCAAAGCTTCGGATCCTCAATCTGAACCGGAACCGAATTGAAAAGCTGTTGCCAACTAGCAGCTCCTCCACATTCACGGCTCCTGAGGAGCTTGAAGGCAAAGGCATCCTGGCGTGTCTTAACCTGGAGCAGTTGTATTTGGCGTACAACCAGATCAACGACATGACAACGTTGGGGCTTCAGTTCTTGGACGACTTGAAGGTAATGAGTGGCAACGCTTTCTGTACTTTGATGTTTTCGTGTGCTCACTCATCTCGGCAACTGTTTGTTCTTGTGTAGGTGGTGCATTTGCAAGGGAACGCGATTGTTTTCTTTACTGGTTTGGATAGCAACACCGAACTGCGAGAACTTCGATTGGATAAGAATCGTATTCGCCAGCTGGAACCAAATTCAACAATAGCACTGCGCCAATTGCGGATTCTCACCATGGAGGATAACGGCATGAAGTCGTTGACCAACCTGAACAATCTGCTGAGCTTGGAGGTACGACGGCGCATTGTAAACCGGAACCTATTTGGGTGTCGAAACATAACTCAACGATGTTGCTTTGTTCTCTAGATGCTCGACCTTTCCAACAATCGGCTGATCGACCTGGAAGAAGTGGACAGGCTCTCGATAATCCCGACGATGGTTGATCTGCGGCTCACAAACAACCCACTGACAAAGAAACATCTGTATCGCCAAACACTAATCTACAAGCTCAACTTTGTGAAAAGCCTCGACAACCGTGAAATCTCTGCCGATGAACGGGAGCGAGTTGGCGTTCTCTTTGTACACGAGCGTGCTGCGGCTGCAGCATCATCAAACACTAGCTACAGCAACAATTCGACTGAGCGATACATCGAGACGCGAAGTTACGGACCCAGTGGTCAGATCTCATTGACTCCTTCGAGTATCCCGTCAAAGAGCAACAATGTTCTAACCATACAAATGGCATCTTCGGCCACTCGCGCGTCGGTCCCACAACTTTTGGCAGGAGAAGTGCTCGCTGGGTCTCTGCTTCGAAAGCACCCTCTTCCAAATGCAGTGATGAACTACAACCAGCTCCCACCGCATCAGCCTGTGAACTCGTCCCAGAAACCAGATCAGCCCGCCGATTCGGGTATAGTGATTGCGCCTTCGAACACAACCACAAGGAGTTTGCTTGTGCATTCTCAGGCAGTGTCGTACCGAAATCCAAACTCACTGACAAACCAGGCAAACGCCATGGTGATTGGATCAGTTGGGACGGGAGGACAACCGCCTCCTTCATCAACCGTGACAGTCGCGTCGGCGTTTGGTGCCGCCCTGGTGAACGGCTTGCCCACAGACCACTTCCACCTCGGAGGGCTCCGTTCAGACCGACGTCGCATGAGCAGCGTGCATTACGACCAGTCCTTTAACGGTAAGACTGTTATGTCAGCACTCCTTGTGGATAAATACTTGACTGACCAACTGGAATGTGGCTACTTTGCGATAGCGATGCAAATAGGAAACTCAGCCTCCTCGCCGCTCGGAGCTCCTGCTGGACTCTCAATCAGCAACGAGCTGAAGTTTCCAGTTGGCATCGTGTCATCCCATGCTGTGATCCGAGGTCCAGCGTCACTTTCTAGCCAAGGTAGGAGGAAACCTGTGCTCTGCAAACCTCTCGAGATGCCATCCAATCCTTAAAAATGCTTCGTACGAATTCCATCAATAGTTCCGATCCATCCATCGTCAGCTGACGCGCTGACGCATTATCCAACAGGCTCTGGATCTGTTCATAAACCCACACCAGCATCGCTGGGCATGATGCACAACATGAATCATGTTCAGAATGCTGAAGCAAACAATGGTGGAACCGGCGGAAACGGATCCAATCGGTCCTTTTCAGGCTATGTCGTGTCGAATGCGATCCAGAAACGGTATCCAGCGTATCAGAATTTCCACCCTGAAGCCACGATCCCGTACCTGTCCACAAAGCTCAACCAAAACCCAGGTAGACCGCGGTAGCAGCATCAAGATCGAAGAAGAAAGGAGAAGTGTACCAAAGACTAAAGGCGTAATTTTGATTGAAGATTATACTGTGAGCAATTTCTACAAGATGGTTACTATCATGCAGAAAGTGTGGTTGGTTTGTGTTGCCTCAGTAGGATCAATTGGAATTATAAAGGCTTTTCATCAATATGTGATCAGCAGAGAACTTGTCATCACCGGAAACACAAACCACACACACACACACAAATGCATCATACACACAAGCAAGCACACGAAAACGCAGAAATACACATGCAGACATGCAACAGCAAACCGCGGCTGGAGAAGCACACTGGCTGGAGTTCACGATGCAGCGCACTGGAGCCCGGAGAAGGAGTGAGGTGTTGTGCCTCAGACTGACGTGCAAATTATCAGAAAGAATTGTTGTCCACCATTGAATCGTTGGCAATTGCGATTTTGCTTCACCGACAACAATACTCTCACTCCATCTCCTCCATCGCTCAGCAGCAGCAGCTCGCACTCGGGAACTCGATCACCATCACTCTGCGTCTCTCCATTCTGCCGTGGATGCCCAGTCGAATCGGAAGAAGACCGAACGGTGGAAGACTGGAGTTGGTTGGACCCAAATTGAAGTTTATTACAATGGCTCGAACCCAAGTGAGGTGAGATCCGCAATGGTCGAGTCGCCTACTTAAGTGGGATGAAACGGGACGAGTTGGTGGCGCCGATACCTGGGCGACCGTGGGCAACTGGCTTGTACGAGATGGCGAATTCACCAAGGTAGTGGCCGATCATCTCAGGCTGTTCAAAGGGAAGAGCACACATACAAGAGCGTCAGTACTGCATTAGCTCGCACACATCGGGCTGCACCGAGAGCGATTCGAGGAGGATCCTAGACAGATAGACAAATCGAAAATGCTCCCTGGGTCGCCCCGTACACAGAACTTCACGAGGGGATGGAAGCCGGGCCAGCGCAACTCGCTCACAAAGAAAGAAGCCACACCATCACAAGTGACGACATGACCCTCTCCATCACGAGCAAGCGCAACTGGCCACTCTTCGGGTAAAGCCGCCATCCCCCGAGTGCTATGAGGTTCTGGAACATACCTTGATTTCAATGCCGTTGAAGACCTTTCCGTTGTACACACCGACGACCGAGCCGATCATCTCTGGGACGATGATCATGTTACGCAAGTGGGTCTTGATACCTTCTGGGCGCTCCATTGGCTTGGCGGCGGCCTTGGCCTTACGCAGACGCTTGATCAAAGCCATTGGCTTGCGCTTGAGACCGCGCGAGAAGCGACGGCGGGCACGGGCCGAGACGAGCTCCATGAGTTCTTCATGGTTCAGGTCGAGGAGCTTGTCCAAGTCCACACCGCGGTAGGTGAACTTCTTGAACGTACGCTTCTTGCGGAGCGCAGCGAGCTCGATGTTCTGTTGTTCAATTTCGTCAGCCATTGTTTCTTCAATACTTCCACTGGAGAATAACCTGGCGCAACGCCGCTGTCGGTCCCATTCGCATCGCGGCCAGCAGCGCCAATCACTCGTGTCACCCAGTCACACAAGCCCAAAATTTGAATGGCTCAGAGCGCTGCCGTAATTACGTATTTTTACGCAACTTCTTCAATTGCATAAATCATGAAAGAAGAGAGGTTGTTCAGTTAACTGGTCAAATGCCATTAACTGATATGTGTTGCATGGCTCGTCCAGCCATGATGAACGTTTGGACACTTTGATACCAGGAGATGGTGTATGCGGATCTGAACGTGCGCCACGGCGGACGCGTCTGCGTCGCGGAGCTGCAGCGCTGTACGTGATTCAATGTACCGAGCGTTACCTGCATAGGATGTTTGCTTGACTGGCTAAGTATTGTTGGTGTTTGTTGGTCTTGTAGTGGGCTTTGCGGCAGTTGCAGTGAACAGGGAGTTCGGAAGCGGCGACAAGCCCAAGCTGGTTCGTATTACTCGTCCGTGCCGATTGATCCAGTGCAGTTTGTATGAATGAGCTGACAGCAGAAGCTAACTGTGTGCTTTGTACGTTCTATCAATATGCTTGTGCGTGTGTGTATGAAGGCGTCAGCGTTGCAGCCACTGCCGTTCACTGCCAGCGACAACAACAGCAAGGCGATCAAGAAGGCCAAGCTGTACACGCCAGCAGCTACGAACGCACTGCAATTGACTGCCACCAGCAATGAGAGTCCTGCAAAGCGCCAAGTGCAGCAACTCAAACGAATCACAATCAAGGCGGAGGATATGAACGGTGCGCTCGCCATTGTAAGTGCAACTGCTGCTGTTGGCATCCACTTCATGGGGTCAACAAGTGGATCTCTCATGCGCATACAATTCATTGCTTTGCGGGTAAACACGTTAGGACTCGTCGGCTGCGATCAAGTCGTTCGACATCGTCGCCGCAGAAGCGACGTCCGCCAAGGTGTTCCAGTATCTCTGCGAGCAGGCGGACGTGGACATCATCACGTTCGACGTCACGAACCGCATGCCGTTCCAGATCAAGCGTCCATGGGTGCGTAGTCCCTGTTTACACTGCAACAAGAGCAATGCTATCTGAACATCCGCATGTTCAAAACTAACTTTGTGAATGAACCATGCCTCAATAGGTGGATGCTGCGATCAAGCGCTCGATCTACTTTGAGATCACGTACACGCCGTGCCTGGGCGACTCGGCCGGACGGCGCTACTTCTTCTCGAACGCGAGCAACCTGGTGCGTCTCACGGGAGGACGACATCTGCTGCTGTCCAGCGGCGCGAGTCGCGACATCCTACTGCGCTCGCCCTACGACGTGATCAACATCGGCATCCTCATCGGACTGACGTACGGCCAAGCGCTCGACGCGATCTCCACGTCCTGCTCGCAAGTGATCACGCACGCAGCGAAGCGACGAGGCAAAGCGGACGTTGTCGTAGAGACCACTGACCAGGACGCAGTGATGAAAGACTGATTTTTCAACATGATGAGAATATATTACTTGTACCTATGACTCTGTGGTAGCTGCATCGTCTTCTTCGTTGGCTTCAGCGTCTATTGCGGCGTCCATCGCTTCGTCTTGCTCGCCCGTAGCATCATCTTCAGGCTGGGCATCGACATCTGCCTCCTCCTCTTCTTCAGCTTCAGTGTCTTCTTCCTCGGTGGCGAGATCTTCCGCCGACTGCATCTCTTCATCGTCGTCGTCATTCGCAGCAGCAGAAGCAGCAGCGCCAGCGGACTCTCCATTCTCACCAGCTTCTTCATCAGGCTTCTCGGCTCCTTTCTTGGACTTCTTCAGCGCTGCGGCAACCTTCATATCTGCTCAGAACCGACCACAACATGGACAATCGCGTCAGTCAATGGCATTCCTGGTAGTAAACAAAACCAAGATTAAACACACACGTGGCCTCACCTCTCAGACAGTCTTCAATGGGTCCGATGAAGTGCTCAAAGTCCATCTCTCGCAGCGCCTGCATCACGTCCTTCAGCACGATCGTTTGGCGCTTGTTCGCGAGCGAGTTGTCGTGCGCGCTGATTAATTTCATTCCACAATCATAATCCAAGTACAATGGTGGTCAGTTGGTTCAATTGCCTCCTCATTGATATGAGAGGCAAGCATGCAGATTCATTTATACGTACACGGAGCTCAAGTACAACGTAAACATGCTCGCAGCGGAGTTGAGCGTCAGTCGCGCATCCTTCGTCAGCACAGAGCGCTCGGGCAGCGCCTTCTTCGCCGCGCGCGCCGTGTAACTCGCTGGAAGCTCGCACTCCATCTTGTTGCTCTTCTCTTGCTAATGGTTTCTCTGCAAGTTGCATTTTTGGCGGGAAGACATATTACATGTAGTACCGTAACCAATATGTTACAGATGTGTGTAGATTACACTATTGTAAACTACTAAATTTCTCGCATTCGTGCAACATAACTGGCGCAAGACATTTGCCCATCAATCAATCAATCGCAACTTTGGTGGCAAGAGCTCCATCATGAGCGACGTCGAGATGGACGCCTCTGTTACTGGTATTGAGCAGCAACTTACTGCGGCAGTGACTGCTACTGAAGGTACTACTGCAGCTACTGCCAATGGCGAAGCGCTCGCACCGATCGGTGTGACGGAAGCGGAGCTGAGCGCGTGCATCAGCGTGCTGGAGAAGTTCCACACGCCCGATGGACTCGCGCATTTCCAGACACCAGCGTTCAAACGCTTGCGCACGGCGCTCATGCCGATGCTCTCGGAGGTGCGCAAGAAGTTCTTCCACGGCAAGAGCGCGGACGACGACGAGAAGCGCCAAGAGAAGAAGCGCAAGATCAAGGTGGAGCGCGCGCGCCAGAAGGCGCTCGACCAACAGTTCATCAACAACACCAAGCTGCGTTCCGAGCGGCTCGCGCGACTGGCGACACTGACGGCTGCAAACCCGCTTTTAGCGCAAGTGCCGGACGGTGCGGTCGCTGACCATCGTCTGCTCGCTGGGGAGGCGAACGTCGAGATGGCAAGCGCAGAGACGACAGCTACTGCGACTACTGCGAATGGAGGAGAGCCTGACACCAGCAGCGCACTGCAAGAGCAAAAGCTTGCAGCTGGCTCAGAACTGCACCACCACCGAGCGTGCTACACGTGCAAGCTCAAATTCCGGCAGCTGCACCATTTTTACGATCAGCTGTGTCCCTCCTGCGCTGCGCTCAACTACGAGAAGCGCCTGCAGACTGCTGACTTGAACGACCACGTCGCCATTGTTACCGGCGCCCGCGTGAAGATCGGATACGAGATCGCGCTCAAGCTGCTTCGCGCCGGCGCGACAGTGGTCGCGACCACGCGGTTCCCGAAAGACGCAGCGTACCGATTTGCGAAGGAGCGGGACTTTGACGACTGGAAGCACCGACTGCAGGTCTACGGGATGGACTTTCGCGATCTCGGCGTGATCGACAAGTTCATGGACCACATTGCGAAGACGTTCGGCACGATGGACATCTTGATCAACAACGCGACCCAGACCATCCGGCGTCCAGTGCACTATTACAAGCACCTGATCACGGGCGAAGTGGCGCCGATCCCAGACGAGTTCGCCAAGGTCGAGCAGATCCTGAAGGGCAATGCCAACTTGCTTGGCCTCACATCAGGGGAGAGCTCTTCGACACCGCCACCAGCTGAAGCCAATGCGCCTAGTATCAATGAGGGTGCGATCGTGAAGGCAAACCAGGCTGTAGCGGTCGTGGCGGCCACGAGCGCAGCGACCCCGTCGTCCGTGCTGCTCTCTCAGGTGGTGATTCTGCCTGAAGACGAGGAGTCCAAGGACACGGCGCACTTGTTTCCTCAGGGCCAGGTGGACACCAACAACCAGCAAGTGGACCTGCGCACCTCGAACTCATGGGTCCAGAAGATCGACCACATTGAGACCATGGGTGAGTGTTTTGGGTTTCTTGCTTTGACGTGTGTTTACTATTACAGATGGTCTAATGATTCGTGTCTTGTTTTGCTGTACCACAGAGCTGGTCGAGGTATTTGCGATCAACACCATGGCGCCGTTCATCCTCAACAAGCGCGCCATCCCGCTTCTTGAAAAGGTACTGCACCTGACATACTGGCTATGTATCGATGACCATCCCTGTCGCTGCCAGTTCTATCAACTAACACCCTTGCAACAATGTGATTGTGGATTTGACTGACTTTGTAGAGCAAAAACGCACACAAGTTCATCATCAACGTGAGCGCGATGGAGGGCAAGTTCTACCGCGCGAAGACGCCGCACCACCCGCACACCAACATGGCGAAGGCCGCGGCGAACATGATGACGCGCACGTCCGCGGAAGACCTCGCGAAGCGAGGCATCTTCATGAACTCGGTCGACACGGTGAGTGAATAGGCACCTTGTTTCCTTCTTGTAACGATGCGTGGAGCGTAGTGGCTAAGTTAATGCTGTGCATGTGCTGGGATCGTGTTCTGCAGGGCTGGATCAATGACGAGAACCCGCGAGAAGCTGCTGTGCGCATCGCAAAGACGCACAACTTCCAGGTACGACACGCTTGCCTTGTAAACTGCCACGGACATGAGTCAACTCATGTATTGGGTACACAAAGTCTCACATGCCGTTGTTATTTTGCTGCTGAAACACAGACGCCGCTGGACGAAGTCGATGCCGCTGCGCGCGTGCTGGATCCGATCTTCGTGCTGCACCAGAAAGACCACGCCGCGCCGCCGATGTTTGGCCAGTTCCTTAAGGATTTCAGGATCTCGGAGTGGTAATTCTGAACAAACAACAACTCGGGCGACCTGGAGGCGGACAAGAAGCTCAATAGAACCAATCCTCATTTGTGCATACCGACACATACTGTAGTGCCTACGGAATTGGCTGCAGTAGCACGAGCAGTGAGCGGAAATTGCATCGTCCGCCATGCAGTGAATTGCTAATTGCTCCATTCGCATTCTGTTTGGGCCTTGCTCATTTTTCGGAAGCTGCTCACTTCGCCTGCTGTTTTTTTGCCATGGGTCAAGATAACCACCTCTCATAATCGCTAGAATGTCAGTTAGGCTACATAAACAGGTTTTTCAAGTGCCGTTTTGTCAACTGTATTCACTATATGAAATAGAAAAGCTGGATGAGAGATCGATTATAGAAAGGTTTAGTTAAAGAACCCGAGGAGACCATCACTCTCTCGCCACTCAAATCAAGTCATCCGTTTTCGTTGACAAATTGCTTGATGTCGCCCACCCCTTCCTCTGATTTCCTTCATCACGCAACTGCTTTGGCTTGATCCATCCGTCCATCCATCCCCCCTTCGTGCGCACAATGGATGTGTGTACCAAGTCAAGTGAGCTCCACGCTCCCACCACCGCCACTGCATCATCGCTCGTAGTTTCCAATCGGCCTCCGAGCGCTCAAGCGACCCCCACGACCCCCAACCCACCACCTTCAGAATGGCGAGCGAGACGACCCCGCTGACCGCGTACGATCGCAACCTGCAGCACCTCAAGCACAAGGAGGTGAGCGACAAGAAGAAGAAGATCGCGGGCTTCGTGGTGCTCGCTGCGGTCGCCGCCGGCTTGCTCGTCTGGTACAGCAAGAGCTCCTCCCCTGCGGTTGTCGCCGCGCCGGAGGGCATCCCGATCCCAGTGGGCGACGCGGAGCTCTTCTGCGGACTCACGGGCCACGATGCCGGGTACGTCAAGCTGCCGAACAAGAAGGACGACCACTACTTCTACTGGTACTTTGAGTCGCGCACGAGCCCGAGCACCGACCCGCTTGTGCTCTGGCTGACTGGCGGACCAGGTTGCTCCAGTA
>JAASGK010000415.1:0-24933 GCA_023334195.1 Globisporangium emineosum
CCTGCTGAGACTCCAGCCAGTGAATCGGGTAGTCGGCTGGGCTTTGGGGACTTATTGGCGAGAGAAATACACCACGTGCGAGAGGAGCGCATCGCGTTGATCGCGAAGAAGCTGGAGCCACTGAGCTCGTTGGTCAAGCGCGTAGCGTGGAATTCTGTCGCCAGCGAGCACAGGCTTTTCGACAGCCAGTTGTTGGTGCTGCATATCTTTTCGTCGCCACTCAATGCCGACGAGAACAGGATGTCGATACCGGATCTTATCAACGAGAAGAGTTCTGTCAGAGACTTGTCTCATCGCCCCTATGACGAGGCTGGGGCTTTGCTGCGAGAAAGCGCCAAGTTACGAGAGTACTTCGATATGACCAAGCCCGAACGCGCCAAGTTTATTGAGATCTTGCAGCAGCGCGTGGTCAAAGAAAGCGACCCCGAGGGCGTGCTTTTATCTCTTTCGGCGCGAAAGGAAGCATCTGAGGCGACACTCGACATGATGGCGGAACAAGTGGACGCACTCTACGCTGACATCGCTGACGCTGATGCATCGTTGGCGAAACTGGAGCTGACAAACAGGCGGCTCATCGAACTGAAGGACATTGCGCTCAGTCGAAGTCTGGGACTGACGGTGAAACTCACGACGACGACAAGACATTGGTTTGTGCGGAAGCAACATTGGAAAATCGAGAACTCCAAAGTGGTGGAAGTGTCCCCGAGCAGTGCACTGCACGTGGTCTACGGCACAGACTATTCGGAGAGCCCTGCGTCCGGTTCTCGCAGAGTCTGGACCAAGACTGGATTCGTGGTCACATGGAACTTGCCCATTGAACCCCTGGCTGTCATTGAGAAGGGGCCGCGACTCAAGCATGACGATTAATTCCACTGGCGAAACAATAATGGAGATCAATAGAGTCCGCGAAAAGTCATGTAATGTATGTGTGCTTGACTCTTTTCACGACGGCGTCACAACAAATTTCAAATCAACAACAGTGTTCGGTGTCCACTGCTGCTGCTTGGGGTCCCCGGGTTTGTAAAGTTAGAACGGTAGGTAGACCTGGCAGAAGGGAGCACAGTACTTCCAGTACACTAAAGCTTGTCAAATGCGCGGTCCTCCCTCTTCACCAGGCAGTGATATTCTTTGCCTGGATGTCGTCATCGTCTCACCCTGAGATTTGAGACCGACCACATGTGTGAAGATTGGTACTTTCGCCACGCTTTCACTGAAGTTCCTTCAGCTTTGATGATGGGCCATCAAGAACTTCAGGAAACCAGTCACATGGAGGACTGGTTGGAGTTGCGAGCCATCGTCACAACTGTATTTCCATCGAGAATGCCCCTTTGGCAGGCAGGATCATTCAGTCGCTCGGGTTTGTATAGTAGTAGCTGAAAACGAATCATTCACGTCCGAGAACTCGGTTCTTCGCCTTGCTTTGCGTTCAACTCCGAGGCGTCTAAATCACAGCACAACACTGCCAGCAATTGATTCTACACACCCTCGATATCTCTACAGTGATGCATTTGATGTCAACACAGATCGCCATTACAGCAAACATCTACTCTACCTCGCCCCCAGTTGTTTGGGCAGCATGTACACAGGAAACACATGCGCGCATCAATTCAACCCGACGAACGGATACGGCGCCACCGCCGCTGAGTGTGAACAGTGCTAACTTCTGCGCAACCTACAGGAACTTATTGCCAAGAGCTGCTGGATCTGCATGCACCTGCCAATATCAAAGACAAACGGTCTCCAAACACCAGACGACGGTCATCCTTGTGCATGCGCATTTTGTTTTTCTTCATTGTAACCGATTTTTCTTTATGGTCACCATCAGCCCGTAGAGATAGCTTCGCACCATACGTCACTCTCCATATCTTCTCTCCTTGTTCTCTCGTGCCGGCTAGCGCCACGCTCTCTTTTGTATTGATATTGGTATTGCAGCTCCGCTCCACCTTCTGTCGGGACACGATTTAGAATCCGCGCTTCTTGAGCAACTCCTGGATCGCGATCGCCGATGAGTACGAGTTGGCGGCGTACGTCTCATAGTCCTGGTCCTTCGAGTGGGACGGCATGGTGTATCGGCGCGGCACCTCTGGGAATCCCTCTGGGCTCGTGTACATCGCTTGCTGGTGGTAGCCCTTTGGTCGGTGCGCTGGCGCGTCGTCCTCTAGGCGCCACTGCGCGCCCTCCGCGGTCTTCGACAAGTGAGTCTGTACACACATACACACACATACAGCATTCATGCAGACAAGACGAAGCACATAGCACATTAGCGACCAATACATACATATCTATAGCATGCTCACCAAAGGAAGAGCTCCACTCCATAGACTCTATTGGCTATTGGTCTTCACATAGAGCGCTGAACGGGACGCGGGACACCGCAATGGAAAGAGCAGATAGAGAGGTATGAGCGCACGTACCAGTGCATTGTCGTCGAGCGCGTTCTTTGGGGCCATGAAGGAGCCGATGAAGGCCGTCAACGGGTTCTGCGCCATTTTGCTTGCTGTGTTGGGGATTTCGCTCTGCGTGCTTGTGCGCTGAGCGGCGGTTGCGGAAACCCTGTCATTTTGGATATGAGCGCTGTGTATCGACTTTAGAGGGTAATCTGCCCTAATTGAGCAACTAAAATTTTTACCGTTTGTTTTAGAGAAAATGAGATCAGTTTGCTGGATGAGGGTGAGGCAAGGCGATGGTGGACTGGACCACCCAAATGACCAAAACAATTGTGACCCAACAAAGTGTTTTTAAAAGAAATTGCGTCTATAAAGTGTTTTATTGGAGCACAAAACAGCGCTGGCAAAACAAGATTAATCCCACGCAGAGGAGCCGCCCATGCCCACATTGGGCGTGAAGTTGACTTTCGAGATGTCCACGGCCTTCTGCTCGCCCTTGTCCTGCTGCTTGTGCTTCTTGAATTGCTTCACAGCGAGGACGCCGCTCGCGAGATCCTGTCATTGTCAGTCACACCAGAGTTAGTATTTTCTATCCAGTCAACCTCATTACACATCATTCAACAACAATTCCAAGTCCTCACCTTTGGCTGACGCTGACTCGACTTCTTTTTGTCCTCCTTGCCGGATTTCTTCTTCTTGTCCTCCTTCTTGTCCTTCTTCTTGTCCTTCTTCTTGTCCACTTTCGCAGTTTCTGGAGCAGCAACAACGGCAGCTTCAGGAGCCGATGGAGCTGACGAAGTAGACTCCTTCTTGGCCTTTGCTAGCTTTTCAGCCTTGTGCTTCGCTGGTTTCACGCCGCTTTCTGCTTCTGGCGTTGGCTCAGCAATTTTTCGTTTTTTCTCCTTTGGCTCCTTGACTGCTTCAGAAGTAGCTTCCTTCTTGTCCTTCTTCTTGTCGCTCTTTTCCTTCTTGTCCTTCTTGTCCTCGTGCTTGCGCTTCTTCTCCTTTGGCTTCTCCTCCTTTGGTGGTGCGACGTACCCGTGGGTCTTCTTGTCGAGAATGCGCTGGCCGTCACGGATCACCAGCTTTGGAAAAATGCGCTTCATCTTGAAGTTGTACTGCTTGTGCTTCGCGTCGAGTTTCTTGGCTTCCTTGCGCTGCTTCTTCTCCTCTTCCGTCAGCTTCTCTTCTTCCTCTTCATCTTCCGAGTCGCTGCTGTCGCTCTCAGCATCCTCATCATCACCTTCCGACGACTGTTTCTTCTTCTTGGACTTCTTGGATTTTTTGGACTTCTTGGTAGGGTCCACTGCCAATGGCTGACCAACGATCGGGTTGCCGCTCAGACTGAGCTGCTTCAGGTTCTCTAATCTACCGAGTGCTTCAATGCCTTCCCAGTCATCGATCTCGTTGTGTCCGAGTTCAAGAACACGCAAATTCTCTGCAAAGGCACAACACAACCAGAGTCGTTAGTTTAGCAACTTAGAGCCACAAGATAATCAAACCAGTACGACTCTGCGTACTCAGTTTCGCCAACGAGTACGGGATCTTCTTGATCTTGTTGTGCGAGAGGCGCAGCTCCGTGATCTCAGTCAGCGCACTGAGGTCTGGGATCTCCTCCAGGAGGTTGTGGGATCTACGTTGCACATCACAGCTGTGTTAAACACCAGTCAATCATTGAATACAGATACCGACTTGGATAGAGCCCGACTTACATGGAGATCTTGGTCAGAGCTGGCAAGCGGTCGATGGTTCGCGGCAGGAACTGCGAGATGCGGTTGTGGCTCACGATCAGCGAGTTGAGTTCCTATTGTTCATGGCCACACCGCACGAGTTAGCATCATTACCACGGCTAACCAACTTCCACCAAATGTTAACTGCAGATGTAGATGAAGCAACAGATCAACGACACGTACCGGAAATTTCGGCAGCCACTCGAGCGTCGTGATCGAGTTGTTATTGAGCATCAGCGCCTTGAGCGTTCGCAGGTTGCGCAGCACCTCCACTGGGATTCGCGCGATCTGGTTCTCGGCGACGTTCAAGATCACGAGCTTCTTCAAGTGCTGCAGCTCCGCCAAGCCCTACGTAATAGATCAATCAATCAACGCTACTGTCAGCTCACGGAAACGAGATCCCGCATCATCACAGCAATGAGCACGGACAAACGAAAGCTGCAAGCATGCACGCACCTCTCCGTTGAGCTTGTTGTCGATGAGCTTGAGCATCGTGATGTTCTGCACGCGCTTCATGTCTGAGAGCTTGGTGAGCTTGTTGTGGCTCAGCATGAGCTTCGTGGCGTGCTGCAGGCCATCCAAGCTGATGATCGTCTCGATGCCGTGGCTCGTGAGGTCGATCTCGCCGTTCTTGCGCGTGATCTGCGGCAGGTTCTCGCGGATCTTGTCCGCCGTGAGCTTCTTGATCTTGTTTTTTTCCATTGGGGGCGCAGCAGCGGCGCCATTGCCCCGACTGCCGCGCGCCCTGTTCTCTCCAGTCGATGCCATGATGATGATGACCACTTGCGGTGCTTTTTGAGCTAACGAGTTCCCTGTGATGTAGCTCAAAGTGAATGGCGCACCGTTTTGCAAGGTTGATTATGTGGACCACACGCAACGCACTTGACTGTGTGGACCACACGCACCAGGAATTGATTCGTGTGAACCACACCACCGATGGAAACATCGATGAGGGTCAAGCCATTCAGAAATCATCAACAACCCTGGAGCAACACGTTGCCATGACATGGCTTGGACGGTGATTGATTGCTGAAGGTGATTGCAATGGGCGCAGGATTTGCAGGCGTATCAAGAGGAAGAGCGGGGCGGGGCTGTCTCTGAGACCCGGAACTGTATGAAAAAAATAGCACCCACCAGCACTCTTGGACAGGAAAATGAGCCTACCTACATATACCTGCCTGCAACATTGCGCAATTGATGGCACACCCACTGAAATGGGGATCGTTTCTCTCTAGCATGCGCCATCTCTGCTGCTGTTTGTGGTGCCCATGAGCATGATGACCAGCAGGTCAACGCCTCCCAGAGAGCTCACGAGCTCTGAAGGTTGAACAATACCTATATAGAAGTACCTATTTATTTGTACCTCAGAAATGTTCAAATGAGCTCTTCATATTTTGCGGTGGACACATCTCAATGGACATGTTGGTGCCAACAATCCCAAGATTGTTCTATTTTTTTGGAAAGTCATCTCGCTTGAGTTTGATTTTCAGAATCCCGTTGAATTGACTCGTGCAATTGGAAAGTGAGGCACTTGAACCACACCCAGACCCCCTTGCCTCATTTATTTATTCCATGGTAGGTTGGTAGTAGACACTCTCGCAGTCCACCGTCACGTCACTCTGGATAGAACTCGCCAGATCTCAGACGCACTAGCTTTTTAACAGCGCCTCAGTTCACCCCTTTTCAACAATTACGCCGCCGCCACCAGCGTAATCCACAATGGATTGTAGCAGCAGCAGCGAGGTTGGTCTTCGAATGAAGTGTTGTTTTGTTGGTGTTGTCCGCCTCCATCGCAGTTACACTTGTTTTCAGTATGGGTCCTCCACAAGGGCGGACTCAGCCCACAGACCTTCCCACCTCCATCATCACCAGAGGGAAGGCGCTCATTGTCCTTTCTCTTTCTCTCCCTGGTTCAGCAAGAGGAGGGGGTACAATTGTTTACCTCACATACAAACACCCAGTCAGCCAGGGTCGATTGTGTGCTTTGTCGCTCCTTGCATTGCGACCGCCACTCGGTCGTGCGATCGCGCCAAACCGGACGGACAGACAGACCGACCTTCTTGGAATACCAAAAAGCCACACAACGCCGCGCACAGTCAGTCAGAGAGCCACGGGGCGAGGAGAAGGAGACGAAGAAGCAAGAACGAGACCACAGAGCAGACGCGCGCGCATACATCTTGCTATCTCCAGAAACGCTCAAGCACAAGCGCCGCCTTCTTTTCGAACATCCACCGCCCCGCCGAACGCGCGCGGAACCCGACGGCCGCAAAGTTAACAAACAACGCGTCTCTTCACGGCAGCGACCAGAAAGTTACTACGAGTAACGAGCGAGCAGCGAGCTAGCTACGTGAGCGACTCGACGCCAGCTGCTTTATCGATTATATAGCACTCTCTCTCTTTTCTGAAAAGAGAAAGCAGGGAGAGGAGAGCAGCAGCTCCAACGGCGAGGACAGGCGCCTGGGTTTGCGTGCATCATATCAGGCAGCTGATACGCGCTCACTCGCGATTTGTACAAAGGGGCCGAGACCACCCACCAAGCAACAAGCGGTGTGTACACGTTCACAACACGCCCGGTTTCAAGCAGGGCGTAGGATTAGGTACCAGCAGCAGCAGCAGCTGAGAGGAAGAAGCGAGAAGGAGGTGAAGAAGAGAAGCGATGGACCGGTCGACCGCGATCGTGCGCGGGACGAACAGTGCGAATTTCTACGAGATCCCGGTCATCTCGCCCACAGGCTCGGCGATCTTGTCCGGACCATCGTTCGCGAACACGTGGGGGCCGTCGACCACAACATCCATGTCCATGTCGTCGACGTCTTCTAAGCACCGCGTGACGAACCCGAATGTGAACGTGGACCTGAACGCGTCGTTCCACGGCAAGTCGCCGTTTGGCCCGCAGAGCGGCAGTCGCGGGCGCGGCACAGTCAACGCGGATGAGCCGCTTTTTCAGCCTGCGTTTGCGTTCGACGTGAACGACCTGGTGTCAAATTTGCGGCGCTCGGCGTCGACAACGTCGCTGTCCTCGTCGCTGTCGCCCGCGGCGATGGGCAACTCATCGCTGAAGCGAACGGGGTCCAACGTCTCATGGCAGAACTCGAGTATGCCGCAGAGCTCGAGTCAGCAGAACCTGGAGCAGCTTCTCCGGGCCTCGAACGACTCCACCAGTAGCGGCAGAATACAGGTCGTTCCCGTGGACCCCGTGATGACTCGACGCGGCCGCCGCGACGCGTTGTCCGGAAGCGAGGGCTCCCGCTCGCAGGTGCCCGACAACCTGAATAGCATCATCACCTACAATATGAACCGACGGAAGAAGAAGCCGATCGTAGGCATGCCGACGTCCGCGTCGTCCCCAAATACATATCCCCCGCCGTATTCGCCAGCACCATCACCACAACCAGCAGCACATTCAGTTCCAGCAACGGCATCCACACAGGCAACAGCAGCAGTCCCACTACAGCAGGCATTCAGCAGCAGACGCAGCAACACGCCGTCGCCGCCGCCGGATTTCAACCGTCCGACGACGACGATCACCACGCCCAACGGCATTGAGTACACGACAGACGTCGCGACGCGAACCACGCGCGTCACGTCGTTTTATGAAGAAAGCTTCACTTTCTAGAGAGCCCCCCCCCGTACAGAATTGGCGTGTGTGTCCGTCCGTCCGTCCAAGCATGCCGTCAACAAATCAACATGTGAAGCAGAACAGTTCGTCCTCAAGGGAGTTTTTGGAATGCGCGCGCGCTCGCTGACCATCCAGTTGTACTGCACCTATGTAGTCGCGCGCATGGTGTCATCTGTCTATGTCCGTCCCAAGCAAGATGTTCCGTTCTTCTTTCGTATCCATTTCCTTTTTTTCGCATTTAATTTACCAACATGTGATGATGGCGGCGCGCTTCATGCGTGCAACGGGGAAGCACGCGGCCATGCATGCGTTCTGCTATTGATAGTTCTTGCTGTGTGGCCCGCTTGTCGAATCTGTTCAACACTCTCTTGCCATTCACATTATTTGCCAACGCATTTAGCAAATTCTATCTTTGGAGGGCCAATCCCATTCAGAATGAGCCAATTTCGCTCACACCCTCAATAGAGGCCCCACCTGAGTCAAAGATCAAACCGCCGCTCGCGGCAGAGACGCGTCAAGCAGAAAAGCACCAGAAGCGCAACACCAAGAGAAAGGCACCGGACTTCCTTGGACCAACCTCGACTCCTTCATTAAAGAAGCGCTGCACAGGCGATCAAGTCGGGTCAATACAGATCAATATGGGCCAGGGCCAGAGCTCCATCCCCGAGGACGAGCTGCGCGTGCTGCTGGAGCTCTACGACGCACTGGACGGCGAGCGCTGGCGCCGCCGCGACGGCTGGAAGCAGCCGACCGCCGACCCGGAGACCTGGTACGGCGTCGAGGTGATGATGGGTCACGTTGTCGCGATCGAGCTGCCGGCGAACGAACTCACCGGCGCGATCCCCGAGTCGATTCAGCGCCTCGCGTCCCTGCGCGTGCTCGACCTCTCCAAGAACAGTCTGCAAGGTGTGTACTTGTGTGTGCAATGCCTATTTGGGATGTACGCGTCACTTCTTTGCTGACGAGGGAGTGTCGTTATATGATGACACAATTGTTGTTTTATAGGAGAGATCCCAGAAGGGCTGGGATGCATTCCTGGACTGCGGCGATTAGATCTGAGCTGCAACGATCTCACTGGTATGTGGTGCATGATGGCGCTGCACCGTTGTTATGTACATTTGTGCAGTAGCAACTCACTTTGCGCGTTCTTTATATGTGTATACTTTGTGTGTGCGGTTTTGCAGGACCGATCCCACGATCACTCTGCGATTGCCAGCGCCTACAAGAGCTGCAATTGTATCAGAACTCACTCACAGGTACTGTAGTAGTATTTGTGAAAATCTGCTTTTAGCTATCATCTCTGGGTAGTGCTGACCGTGTATGTCTTCAATCGCTGCTTGCTTTATTAGGAACGCTCCCAGCAGAGATCGATCGCCTCCAGCTGCTGCGCACACTCCAACTGCAGCACAACAACCTCACGGGCTGGATCCCCGAGTCCGTGTGCGATTTGAAGAAGCTGCACAAGCTCAGTCTGCGCGGCAACTGCATGTCGGGTCCGATCCCGCGCGACATTGGCCGCATGAGCTCGCTTGTGTTCCTCTCATTGCGCAACAACGAGTTCTGCGGCCCGATCCCCGAGTCGATTGGCGACTGCAAGGCGCTTGAGTTCCTCAACTTGTCAAGCAACCACCTCTCGGGCGTCATCCCCGAGAGCATCAGCGAATTAGAAGACCTAGAATATTTATACCTCTTTGACAACAAGCTCGAAGGCCGCGTGCCCGGGAGCATCTCGCGCCTCAAGTACCTCAAGGAGTCGGATTTCCGAGACAACCGACTGCGCGGCGAGCTGCCAAACTTCCTCGATGGGTGCTCGAGTCTCGACGCCGTCATGACAAAGTGGAAGAATCGAAAAGGTGAGTGAGCCCCTGAAGAATGAAGAATGCCACCCTTATAAGCTGTTAATCCCATATTCTCACGAGTCTGAAATCGATGTGGTTCTTCCAATGCATACAGCCAACTACAAGCACTCGATCCTCGGCGACCCGATCCCAGGAGCAAGTGAACCAGGGACATGCGCGTCCCCAAACTCCTCGCAGATGTTTCTGCGCAACCTTGAGCCAAAACCCGAGAACTCGTCGGCGCTGTTTTTCCACCCGACGCTCGACCAGAAGAACGACTCGGGGCTCGAAGACGATTTCAACGGATCGAACCAGCTCGTGCACGAGTTTGCGCGGAAAGTCGCGCAGCATCAGCACCGCCAGCAAGAGCCCCGGAGTTTGTTCCACGCGACCAAAGATTTCGTCCCTGTGCCAGCAAATTGATTCTGTATGATTTCAGCGACAAGTAACTGCATTGAACATTTGAACATATATATGTATAAAACTGAAACTAATATATGCAAGATGGCCAATAATGACCCTTCATGGATGAATTTGTTTGCGTTGGAACAACATTGAGAGTGCATTTTTTAACATCAACTCTGGTTCGAAACTGGCTCAAGAACCAGCAACTGGCAATGCATCATTGCATCACGAAACACCCTGAGCCTTCTCTCTTTATCTTTACATCGCATCACTTGGTCACGAGCGCAGCGAATTTCGACAGGTCCAGCAATGCGGCGTCCTTTTGAGGTCCAGTGAACGTGCCTCCACCTAAGAGGAAGATCTTGAGCTCGTCAGTCAGGATACTGGAATGCCACGCACGCGCAGCGAGTCTGGCTTTTTCAGGAATGGGGACGCAAAACCATTCGCGCGACACTGTTGAGTAGTTCAAAAAGACGAGGATGGCTGTTAGATGTGTGATCCATTTCCTAGCAAGAGCAAGTACAAAGACACTGGACCACGTACCTGTGTCCAGCATGTACACCTCCGAGTCTTCAGCATCTCGCATGCGTCCGCCAACCACAAACATGCACGAGCCCACCATGTGCGCAGTGTGATACGAACGCGGAGGTGGGATCTCGCCTGTGCAATCCAATTCTTGCCACTGACGACTCTCAGTGTCAAAGATCCACGTGTCGTTCATTTTCTCCTCGTTCTGTTGCCCGTTCCCGCCAAACAAAACCAACTTGGTGTTAGTTGTGTCGTCGTCACCAGTCGGTGGAAGTGCACACATTGTGTGACCATCACGAGGAGCTGGCCAAGGCCCTGCTTGCTGTGCGACTTCCTCCCACGTGCACGTGAAGCTTTGATCTCCACTGCCGTATTCAGTTTTGCTTGAACGAAGGATGAACATGCTCTCACTGACTCCACTCTTTGTCCGACCTCCAAAGATGAAAGTTTCACATGACGCTGCATTGCTGCGTTGGATGCTTGTAGCGGAGTGACCAGAGCGAGGACTTGGAGTATCGCCTTCGATACGCTGAGGCTGACTCCAAACCAGGGGATTGCCGGTCTCAAAAGAGAGAAAGTGGATGTGAGGGTCTTCTCCCTGGGATGACACGCCGCCGTAGATGCACATGGTGGAAGTGGCGCTGTCGATGCAGGATATGGAGTGCCAGGCACGAGGCGACGGCGAAGACCCACCCATGGAGACCACGTCCCAGCTGTAGTCTCGGCTATCCAAAGCGTACACTTGCGTTTTCTGGTCACGAACAGATCGTCCGCCAAACAAATAGATCTTTCCGCCAGCTCCATGAAACAACATGTGTCCATTCAGCGCTGGCGGAGCTGGATTTCCTTTGACAGCGATCGACTTCCATCCGTCTCGCGAGGTGACAGCTAGAGCAGCTTTGATGCACGTGCTTCTGTCCACTTTTGAGGGGCTATTGTGAACTGAATGCAGACTCGCGATCTTTAACAGCTTGGCTACGCACTCCTTGTTGTGGGGCTCGAACGACAGCGCTGCGATGAGGTCTTGGACCGCGTCGTTGAATTCTTCAAGCTCTATGCGGGCTGCAGCCCTGCGCATCAATGGCTACTTTCAAAGAAGCGATACGTACAATACGGTCAATGGCTGTTCTCCAAGAATATCAATATCTTCACATGGGTGCAAAGCGAACCTTAATCGATGGAGTGATGTTGATCGCTCTTGTACAGTCTGCAATTGCACTTTGATAATCTTGAAGCTGAAACGAACGTGTGTTCGTGTCCACAGATTAGATCTTCTCAGTAGGTTAAAGATGCTGCAAGCAATCGACATGTTGAGAAAAAAATATATGCAAATCTCGTACCTTTAGATGAGCCGCTGCACGATTCGAGAGGCACACCGTATTTCGAGGATCAAGGTCAATTGCGCTACACCAGCCACACAATCACGAGCATGCGAATCAGTCTTCCAGATATCAAGAAAGTCCGATGCCCCAGCAAGGCCAACAGCAAGGCGCAAGCAAGAGGCAGGTGTTCCATCTGTTTGAAATCTTCTTACGCAGAATACGCTTCGACCGCGAGCACAAACTCTTTGTTGTGGAAGCACTCATTTCCGCGCTGCCTTGCCTGCTCTGCCTGCAACAGCGTAGACTCAGATTGAGCACCAGTGCTCACAGAGTGCTGTTGCTGTTGTGTCTGCAGAAACTGCGCGTGGCCGCTGGCGCTCAGCAGCTGCCGCACCTGTTCGGGCGTCAACTGCGCCAACTGCTGTTGCAGCGTCTCCATATCCAGCTCGCACTTCGAATTCGATTGTGAGCTCTTCAAACAAAAAATGCTCTCGTGGATGTTGCAGCAACAATATGATGGAATTATTATGAGGTTAAAAATAACAGTGTAGTTGTTGTGAGGTCAGGTGTTAAACGTCATGAGGTTGCGCGAAGGTTGCGCGAGGGGCCATCTGAGTTTCCTTTCCCAATGTTCTTTCTCATTGTTCTCTCTTCAGGAGTATCATTTCCGCATTCTCCCGTCGTTGAAGCAAGTAGCCCATGGAGGTCGCGTGGAGTCGCTTCAAGAGCGTGTATCCGTACACGCCGTCGCGCTACGATGGCGTGCGCGGCGACGACGAGGTCGAGAAGCTCAAGCAGCCGCTGATCGGTCGCGACGAGTACGACTCAGACGACCACGACGACTACGAAGAGAACCCGCTTGACGAAGAGGCGGGACTGCTGTCGAGCTACGATAGCTACGGTGGCCGCGACCGCAGCCAGTATGATGAACGTTCGAAAACAGGCTGGAAACAGCATCAGCAGCTGAGCGGACACGACGGTGGGTTCATGGCGAGTGTGGAGCCCAAGTTCCTGCGCTCGATCAGCAAGATCAGCGAGCTTGCGGCGTCTGCGTTCAAGGCATCGCCTTTGTCTTCTCTAGCTGCACCATCGAAAGCAAAGGAGAAGGAAGACTATTATGGCGCGAGGAATTCGGCGGGCATGATCAGCAGCATCCGGTCGATGGTGAAGGCACGGCGGAAAACCGAGACCATGGAAGACATCACAGAGAAGGCGCTTGCGCGGATCGCGATGCTCACGCTCGCATGCACAGTGCTGCTGATACTCGGCGTCTCTGCGCATGCCTCATAAAGCGTGAGAGAAGCAAGAAGCCATCGCGAATCGAATCAACGCACTGTAACATGGAGAGATGAAGATTCAAGTAAACAAGTACAAGACCAGGACCTAAAGAGAGTAGAAGAAAATAAAAAAAAACGAAAGCCACAGCAAAGCACAGCCCAAAGCAGACAGATACACAAGAACGTACATGGAGAACCGCACAATGTGCCAGCTGCGGGTGTAATCTAAGAGAGAACAGAAGCCCAAGATTGTTTTCCCCCATACACAGCTGCTCAACAATGCGCAAGTGAAGCACCTCTCCAACGTACAGTAAGAGATCTCTACTCTCTAAATTCTAACAACTCCAAAACCAACACACTCACGTATCATTTGAGATCACAACATTGCTCACCCGCAGCTCATCGGTCATGGCGCTCCGTCATGAATGGACTGTAACGAACTGAGGCGTGTTCACCCCCTGCCTTTACTCGTCGATTTCGATTTCTTGGAGCTCGCAACACGAAACGCGCTCGGGCACAAATCAGCAAGTGGGCACGACGCGCACTTCGGATTCACAGCGACGCAGACACTTTGCCCGAAGCCCACGACCGCGAGTGAGAACTTGGCCCAGTGTTCTTGCGGGATCCAGTTTTCCAACGCCTTTCGTGTATCTTCTGGGGTTTTGATGCTCTCAGGTCCCGATTTACGCAGCGAGCCAGGGATGCCGTCCGACGTCCAGCCCAGCCGGTGCGCGAGACGATGCACATGCGTGTCGACAATCAAACCATCGACCTCGTGCCACGCCAAAAGCAAGATGACTCGCGCGATCTTTGGTCCAATACCGGGCAATCGGACCAATTCGTCGTAGGAACGCGGGATATCGCTGCAGTATTCGGTATACAGCGTCTCTGCGGCCTGCTTGAGCTGCTGCGCTTTCTTTCGATGGAACCCCACGGGGTTGATCAGCGCGTCGAGCGAGTCTTCGTCTGTGATCCGCACTTTTGCGATCGTCAAGCCTTCCGAATCGCCGCCGCCATCGTCTCCACCCCCAAGTTGCTTGTGCAAACGCTGCATCGCAGCGTGTGTGATCTTGTCATTCGTCTGTGAGCTGAGCAAAGCTGCGACCAAGATGTGGAATCGCCGGTTGCGCTCAACCTTGGCGTGCGGCGCGACGCATGCTTGGGTCCCAAACGCGTCGATGGGCGTCGTCATCTCCTCGCGTGCTTTGAACAAGCGTAGCAGCAGAGTGAGGCGCAGATCACGTGCAGCTTCTCCATGGTTGTCTTCGTACTCGAGCTTCACTGGTATGTCTCGCAATGGCTCAGTGCTGTCACGCTTAACAAGCAGAACGGTGTCATTGTGCTCTTGTTTGACTGGCGCTAATAACTGCTCTGCGTCATCTCCACTGGCGATATTGATGCGTGGTGCTCGTAGCGGCTGCCCGCGCTCCGAATCGTCTCGCTTGATGCGCTTCACTTGTGCTACTGACGCTGTTTCTGGTGCCGCAGTGCGCTTCTCTGTGGCAGGTGCGGCACCGAATGCGAACCGCTTGAACGGGTTCTTGCCGCTCATATGTTGCTCCAGTATATTGAACCGTTTTGTGGCTCAGCCAGAACTCCCTTCAAAGTGGGACAGAACAAAACAAAACCCCAGCCATTTTTTGAGGCGACAAGAGAGAGCTCGTCGCCACTGTCAGAGCGAGCGAGCGAGCCACCAAGGCGAAATGCGGCGAAACGAGAATTCGGGTCAGACGATTAGAGCCCCAGGCTGGGGCTGGTTTGGAATTTCAACTTTATCGGAAAATCTGTGACTGACTGACTGACTGACTGAATCGCGTGTATCTGTCTGTGGGAGGCAGAAAGGGAAGCTAGCTACTGTAATTCGTCTCTCGCTCGTCACACGTTTGACGTCCACGCACGCTGCGAGTTGTGAGTGCAGCGTGCATGCAGCAGCCTGGACGGTGAACGGTGCGGTCAAAAAGAGACTCGAAAACAAAAACAAGACGACTGGAGGTCTCTTCTCTACGAGCGCAGGTGGACGCGGTCGACGTACGCGTGGTAGATCTGGTCAAAGAACTGCGAGTCGTCTAACAAGGAGATCAGCGTCTGCTTCAGCTGCTCCTTGTTCACGGGTGTGGTGCCGGCGCTCTCTACATTCGTCGGCGACGAAGACGTCGAGAGCGTCGCTGGCAGCAGCAGCGACGAATCGCTTTGTTGCTGCTGCTGTGGCTGCTGTTTCTTTCGCTGGTTGCGTCTGCCACCCGCCACCGGAGACGTCTGCTGCGAGCCACCACTGTTGCGGTTCTGGGAGATCATGCCGAGGATCGCTTCGCCGGCCGCGATCCCGTCTTCTCTAGAAATCGGGAGCATGCCGCTGCTAGTCGTCGTCGCTGGTTCCTGCTGCTTTGGCGCTCCGGTTGGTGGAAGGCCTGCTTTGTTTCCGTTCTTTGGCGATCGCTGCAGAATCATCGTCGGCTGCTGTTGCTGCTGCTGCACAGTGGTCGCATTCGCATTGCTCACGCTGCCAGACTGACGGCGTCCGTTCGAGTCATCGCGTTTGTTTCTCGATCGAGAGCGCGCACGAGGCTGCTGCTGTGCCTGAACAACTGGCTGCTGCTCCTGTACCTGCTGCACCTGTTGAACCTGCTGTGGCTGCTCCACCTTCTTCGGCTGTGACTGGGATTTCGGCTGAATCTGCTGCTTGCCGTTCACGCTGCCGTTCGCAGGAGCAATCGCGGGAACCCCAGCTTGTGGCTCCTTCAGCGACTGCACCACACTACAGAGAGCAAGAGTTCAATTGTACCTACCGTCAGCACCATACGCTTACAAGAAGTGTAGCTATGCAGTGCAGAGTTCACGTACCGGAGGAGCAGGTTCAGGATCTTCTCGCGATCTTCTTCCGGGAAGAACCAGACGCCGTAAATGGCATATCCACTAGAGTACGCCTGCATACAGTAAATCCACACGCAAATCAATTGCACACCAAGAGCATTAGCACCAAGTGATGGTACAAGTCACTTCCAATGTGTTAAGCAAACACACACACATACCGCATCGGGGCAACGCAGGATC
Source organism: Globisporangium emineosum (assembly GCA_023334195.1). Classification (NCBI taxonomy): domain Eukaryota; phylum Oomycota; class Peronosporomycetes; order Pythiales; family Pythiaceae; genus Globisporangium; species Globisporangium emineosum. The sequence continues at coordinate 16,158 of JAASGK010000415.1, forward strand.
AGGAACGAGTCGACGCTGCTCACTTGCAGATGTTCGTCGATCGCGAGCGTCATGTTCGTCGTGCTCAGGCGGTTGTTCACAAACACCTGGAAGCGCGGTGACGAGAATCTACCAGTCATACAGTTCAACGTCAGCACCATATTCTCTCTCTCTCCTACCGCATGCGTGTACTGCATAGCTCCTGACTTACCGCTTGACAACGAACAAGCATCCCTCGACTTCCTTGCGCTTCTGGTACACGACAAGAAGCAAGTAATGAAATCACGTCCCAGTCAGCACACACAGCTTCATCAACCACCAGTACATCGCAGTGATAACGCCACTCAGAAGCAACTATTGATCGGTGACTAACAGACGTACCCAGCTCTGGTTGTCCTGGTCGAACTCGTACATGACGACGTGGCTCGCGGTGTCGACGATCTCCATGACATCGGCGTCCTGGCGCTTGAGCACCTGCAGGTTCATCGCGTCCGACTGCGCGCGGTCCACTTGCACGGCAGCCATCCTTTCTCTTTTGGCTTCTCTCTCTCTCAATGGAACACAATCGAATGTGTGGCCGCCACGGTGGCTTTCTTTGACAGCAGCTCGGTGGTGGAAATGGAAGCAAGGGCAACTGCGCGACTCCGCTAAAGTACGAAGGAAACCAGCCTTTATGAGATGTTTATTGGATAAAAATGCGAGATCTGGGTTGGACGATGGATTTTGATTGGATAAAAATATCAGCAAGGATCGCATCGATTGAGTCAGGCAAGCCACATCAAACAAAGATGACGACGTATGCGACCCGGCGCCACCTTCATGCTTGGTGCTTTCTCTATTAGTCAGTTAGATATATGCATGAGAGGTGCATACATCCACAGCAGCGATAGGCTGGTTGTTATCTCTACTCTATTGCCCACTGCTGCTGACTCACTGTCTACTGATTGCTACTGGCGAACACGCGCGCGATCTCGTCGTAGATCTGCTTGTAGTGCGCGCGATTGCGGATCGTCGTATGGTCTCCTGCCACCATCGCCACGTAGTTAGGCACACCAGCACCATCCTGCTTTGTAGGCGCGCCAACGATCTTCTGCAGCGACTTGCACGCGCCGTCGAGGTAGTAGTTGTCCTCGACGCCGCAGATCACGTGGATTTTGCCGCACAACGCGTCGCTCGCGAGCAGCCCCGGACGCTCGCACAGGAACTTGGAGATGTCGTATTTCGCCCAGTGCTTCACGACGCTCATGTTGATCTCACCCGTGAGCTTGTCGAACAGCGGCACCGGCATGCCTGTGAGCGGATCGCGGGGGCTGAACAGCGCACACTACAAGAAAGAGAGACATGGACGGTTAGTACCACGGAACAAGACAGCGAGCAAGCAGGATCGAGCAAGCAGCAAACTCACAAACGCATCCCATTGGCCCCCATTGCCGCGCGTGAGCACGCGCTCGATCTGGTTCTCGTCGCGGATGCTGCAGATCACTTCGCCGTCGCAGCGGTAGCTTGGGATTGGGTGGCCACGCGCATCCCAGAACATGTTCGCGGCTTCGTAGATGTTGACGATCTGGAAGTGCGAGAAGTCCACGGGGTCCGGCGCAGTGCTCCACGTGCCGCCGAAGAACTGCGGGAACTGGAGCTGCAGCCAGAGCGTCGACCAGCCGCCGGACGAGTGGCCGTGCAGGAATCGCCCCCGCGAAGAGCTCACAGCACTCTTGAACTTGCTCTCGAAGTGTGGAATGAACTCCTGCACGAGCGCAGTGCCCCAGGGTCCGTTCACTTCAGTATCCGCGAACGACGTGTGACCGAATTTGAAGCGCGAGCCGAGCGTCACGCGGAACATCGGGGTCGACCAGTTTCCAGTTTTCCAGTCGTCGCCCATTTCCGATTCCAAGAACGCTTGTGCACGCGATGCATACGCCTCCGTGCCTGTGAAGCCCTCGATGTAGTACACGGTTGGGAAGATGCCTTCCTGAGCGGTGCTTTGGTGTTTGCTGTAGCCCTTTGGGAGCATGACCGACGCAGTCATGTACACGTCCTGGTTGTGGTACGCGCTCAGCAGCTCGCTCTTGAGGGAAATGTGCTCGATCCACTCGGTGTCGGTGAGGTCGGTGTCGTCCACGATAACCTGGTCGGCGATGCTGTTGACCACGTTCTGAGTACCAGGTGCGGCTGTGAAGTGAACCTGGGTCGGGGTGCTGTACAAGTTGCCAGCGCAGGTGTTGGCGTCCGGATCGGACAGATCTGTGCAGCAAGAACAGATTCAGTCAGCAATAGCAACAGAAGTCCAGAAAAAGCAGCAGCCATGAAGGTGTGGGTGTACAACGCCTACTCTTGTTGATAAGCGCTTGGACGAAGAGCTCGCTCTTGAAGCTGGACAGGTCCGCCGGCATGAAGCTCAGCGCGTCAGGCAAAGAGAACTCGCTGCTCTCGAACTCGATCACATCACCAGGCTGGACGTTTTGCTGTCGACACGCACAAGAAGGATATCATTAGCGCTACGTCACGTGCTCAAGCGCTGTTGTCCGGTTTGGAATACTGTACTGAGCTTACCACGTCCTTCGCGAACAGCGGTCGCAGATCTTCGAGCTCAAAGATCTCAAAGCGCGGCTCTGGGTCTGCTGCTGGTGCCAAGAAGAGTACCACGCGTGCGTCGGCGATCACATCAGGTCCAGCGTACTGCACTTGGAAGACAAAGCTTGCTTGCGTGGAGCCCTGTCATCTCCAATTAACAGCCACAAACAAGCTGAGCGATTCCAACTACAGCAGAGCAACCGAGCGAGCGATGCGCACACACACACATAAGCCAGAGCCTCCATGCAGCGCGACCTACCTCTGGGTACGCGTAGTACGAGCGCGCCTTTGTGTGGCGCTTAAACGTCGGAAACACCTTCTCCAGCACGCGGTTCATCTTGTCGATCGATTGCTTGCGCTACGCTCTGTCGTTCAGTGAGTGAAGTGGGTCTGATCCAAAAATGAACGGAGCCAACAATAGGAGGAGAGCGTCTCGTGCAGCACACACAGACACACACGCTCACGCGCGTCTTGTGGATCGATGGGAGAACGGCGAGGGCGCAAGTGAACCAGAAGAAAAAGCGTCCGTCCTGCGGTGGCGGTGCTTGTGTTGGCGGCTGCGAAGTGTGAGCGAAAGTGGGAGTTTAGGTTGATGAGCTCCTCACAAACCATGTGGGTTTGACTGAGGCAAGAGTGAAGGTCATTATCGTGTGACGTCGCCGTCGTCATGTTGATTAACACACAGACTACCCCGTCTATGTCCAATTGTGACCTTGTTGGTTGACTGTGAGCAAGCGCTTGCGTTTGGCTGTTTGGATACAGACACGGCAAGGCAAGGCAACGAACCCACAAGCCAGGCATCTCCAATACTGCATAGGAAAGCTTTGGCTGGAGTTGTCTGCTGTACACTGCTTCTTGGGTGGAAATATGCAGTCTAGTGTTGCTGGTGCTGCATGCTTTCATGCTCAGCTGATCGCGGAACCAACAAGGCAAGTCTTTCGCTTCACTCAGTTGGTGGTCTTGTGGAGCCACGCAAACTTGAAGCTGTAGTCGAAGCCGAAATGGTCCAGAGACATCTGCACGATGAAGACGACCCAGAGGATGAGCTTCGCCTGCACCGATTGCCATTGCTTCTCCAGCACAAACGACAGTTGTTTCAATGGAGAGATCTTCAACCTCCGGGACAGCAACGCAGCGAGCATGATGAACGAGACCGCTTCGAGACTCGCGTAGATCACGACATTCATGACGCTGTGCCGCAACGACGCGCTGTCGAGCCCTCGCAAGTTCGTGTAGTAGTGGCGATTCGGCAAGTGGGAGATGGCGCCGAGGTAGACGCAGTAGATCCCGGGGATGATCACCTCGGTGAACTCCACAAGCAAGAGGAACTCGGCGCAATGCAGAAGCTGAAGCACCTGCTGGACAAGCTGTATTCGTTGCTCTTGGCTCATCGTTTCCAGTCGCTTCTTGTTGTCTTCGCTGAGGTTGGTCGCCTGGGAGAATGCATCAAGGGCCATCTCAAGAGAATGACTACCATGGTGACTTTCGCTTGAAAGTGGCACTGCTGTCACTCTTTGGTTTTGATGCTGGGTCTTTATCGTTGTCATCTCCTGCGGGCCGTACTCTTGTCCGCGGTTAGCTCGACTGAAAATCGAACCCGCTCGTCTCTCTCCCTCCCGAGGCTTCAGAATGAATAACCGCGAATTCTTCACTTGGTGGGATACCAAACGAAAAATCGGACTAGATCGCAGCTTGTGGTCAATTGAGAGGATGTACATGGCGGCGTCCAGCAGGTTGATCTCCCCGGGAGCGCTACCGACGTTGCTGGCCGAGGGTACCACTTGCTTTGCTTGAGCTCTTGATCGATTTTTCGCAACTAAGCCGTCTACGGTACCGTAGAGCAGTTCGTGCAGCGATTGCAGCATCAGATCCACGTCCCAAAGACTAGCGCAGGCTTGTACGAAGTCCAGCGCGACCAGCAAGAACGTCGTGGAGACTGAGTTGGACTGCTGCATGCAGTACGTGAGGAAGAGCGCGTGGAACACCTCGACGTTGAAGATCACGAACTCGGGCTTGAAGTCCTCCATGTTTCGAATCAAGAACGCGATCCAGTTCTTCGCGAGTATCTTTATGACTGGGAGCAACAGTGCGAACGGTGTCTGATAGGATGGCGGGAGTCCGATGAACACGCTGTTATACGCTGGGTAAGCGTAAGCCACCGCGGTCTGAGCCACTACGATGAGCGCGTAATTCAGGATCTCGGGTCGCAACGTTGGGTTCTCGCGCACGTGCTCCCCCCACACAAGCGCAGACAAGGTCAGCAAGAGCACGATGGCCACAGGCGACATCAAGCAAAGCGTAAATGGCAGCGGGTACCCGATCACACACGAGACGCCAAACCCACTCGCTGCCGACCCGACCGCTGTAATCACTGTTACCACTGCATTTTGCTTGTGGGTCATGGGCAACGCCGGAATGAAGTGACGGCACTGCTCCATCACAGTGAAGGCGAGAAGCCATGTGATCAGGAACGCTCGGAGCCAGAAGATGTGGCTGTGTTCAACACCCTTCTTCGGCGCCTCAAGCGGGATCAAGTCACAGAGAACGACGCACGCCAGACACGGCAGTGGGGTCAGGAAAATCACGAGTAGCGCGTGTACGTGGCTTGTGCTCTGGGAGTGTTGACGGAGGTTGTGCATGCGCTCGACCGAGTACTTGCCGTGGAGCTCGACCTGCCACGTCTCCCACGTGTGCATGACCTTGGCCCAGTGCTGCGCGAACATGGTTCAAAATGAAGCTTTGACAAGTGTGGGAGGTTGCAAACACCCGCGATGAAAATCAGCATCCGTTTCACACAATGCCCCCCAAACAGGTCATCGGCGGACACACTCGTTATTTTTAAAAGACGAGTTTTCTCATCGCACGTCTTTCGTTCTGTGAAGTTCACAGAACGAAAAGACACTGTGTGAACTGATACTCTCGAGGCACCGGAGAAGGGCTGAGGTAAGAGTTCCCCATTTTATTTGGCGAAACCTCAATAGTATTTTGGGTCAGCCTCGGTCTTCGCGCATTGCGTGGCGCTGTCTGGATCCTGCATGAAACCTACCAACGTTATTACATACACAACGGATGTTAATGCGGGCGAGGAGTTGGCTTTCCAGGGCGTTCATCACTGTATGGAAGGAAGGTGGAGGTGATGACGCATATAGGAAAGCCAACTCAAAATCGATAATAACACCTGTTCCACCCTCCTCTGGCCATGACGATCCGCGTAAACCCCAAGAAGCAGCATCTCAAGCGAGATGATGCGCTTATATTATAGGCTGCCGCATTGCAAATAACTTAGTGGAGTTAGGATACTGTTATTTCAAGCCACAGCGCTTGGACCTGTTTGGCAACTTTCTTTCTGAACAACATTCAAAAAGACATGCCCGTCGACGCAGCTTTCGCCACAACAGATGACTGGCCCAGGCCGATAAAAATGAGGAAATTTTACCTCATTTCCTCATTTCGCACTTTTGAGGAGCCAGTGGGGTCCCAAATGAGGATCAGTGAGGAAGCATACAAAATCTAGTATTATAGTCAACCTTTATAATTAGGTATTGTAAAATATAATATATGACAGGCTTGTATTGAAACAAAACCATCGATAAGCACACAAAGAGGGCACTTTCACGATAACTTATACTACAGTAGTTGAGCCTGTTAGTTGAGTACAGTATTCGTACTTGCCGGGCGGCGCCCGCGGGCGCTCAATTAGGTTTGGTTGGAGGGTTTTTGTGTGTCCACTTTCAACACCACTTGTATTTTCTGTGTTTGTTTTATCTATGATTTGTTAAAATGAAGTGTTATTGTTGTTGTGTATATATTATGTTCCATCATGTACTGTGATCACTGTTGGACACTTGTGTTGAAGTGCCCACAGTTTCGTCATTGCAGCATCAGTGTCCACTCCAGTAAACTTCGGTCGCTCGACAACAGCGCCAAGTCAGGTAGGAGGTGCCGGCTCTCCGCTTCGCTCGGCGACCCCATCCTTGTACTGGGCAGCGCTGAGCGCCTCCGTTTCTTGCGCAGGTCCAACTTTGTTCATTACCAAGTAGTAAATGCTATGTATACCGAGAAGACGATCCAGAGGATGAGCTTGAACTGCACGAACTGTCCCTGCGTCGCGAGTACGAACACCAGCTGACGCACGGGCAAGATCTCGAGCTTGCGGTGCACCACGACGCTGAGAAAGAGGAACGAGAGCACTTCGAGCGACGCGTAGATGAGTACGTTACCGATGTTTCTCGCCAGGGTGGCATCGTCAAGGTTGCGCAGCCGCGAGTAGAAGACTCGGTTCGGCATGTCGAACACCGCCATGACGTACACGCCTATAAGGCAAGCACACAGCACAATACCATTAGACAACCCCACTCATGCAGGCTTGTGCACACATGGTCGAGATACTACGTACAGTAGGCGATGGGGATGGTCACTTCGGTGAACTCGATCAGGAGCAGGAACTCGGTCAGGTGCAGCAGACGGAGCGTCTTTTCCATGTAGAGCAGTTTGTTCTCCCCGGTCATGGCGTCGATGAAGCGCTGCTCTTCGTCCGTAGGCTTGATGGAGGAGTTTGAGCTCGCGAACAGGACCGCGAAGGCGGACTTTCGATAGCGAGGCTGTGGTGTTTGTTGTGGTAATAGGGGGTGGTTGATTCCACACAGGGTTCCAGATTCACGGAGCTCTTCTTGGGGCCGAGTTCGCTGGGGATGACAGCGTTTTTCGACAGCGTTCCCGCTGAAGCTAAACTCTATGTCAGTTATTAAGTCACATAGTTTTCTGCGCTTTATTTTTGAGTGAGCAATCGGATTGAGCTGGGGTCTTCAGAGGGCACGGGCTGGACACTTCCTGATACACTGCAAGAAAACGCAATTCAAAAGCCACATAACTGAAAGAGATACGACGCTGAAACCAAATGCGCCATTTCTAACCTATTCAACTGGCACTAAATCTGCTGCAGAAAAGTACTCATCTTCCACTTGGATGCAATGGCGAATGTACTTCTTCCACTGCTGCTCGTTGAACGTGTCTAGGCATCGGTGAGCAAGCTTCTCAACCTCTTGTAGAGTGAAGGAGCTGTTGTTTCTTGCGACGAAGCCTTTCTAATGTGCCCACACCATCTCGATTGGATTGAGCTCTGTGTGAGAGACAGGGAGGAAGAGGACGTCGCAGCTGAACGTCGCAGCCAAGACGCTGGCTTCGTGGATTGGTGCGGGTTTGTTTTCCTTGCAGATGGCGGCGAGCTCGGCGCGCGTCAGCTCCATGTAGTCCTCTGCCGTCACAGAGCCTTCGTACTCGATTCCCTTCTCCATGAGCCACTCAGCAAGCTCCCTTTTGCGGAGGTTGGACAGCGCTGGCCTAGACTTTGCTGTGAGAGTTGTGTGGTAGCTCACACGATCCAAGACAAGCACATAGGCTCGAGGAACATTGGGGAGCACCTTCTTCTCCATCCAATCGAGGAAACGGAGGCATTCATCTCCGTTTGGTAATCGGAGTCTTTGAGCGACTTGCTGCCACGGGAAAATCAACTTTGCGGACGGCACGAACCCGTCCGCTCCCTCGATGTGGCAGATAATTGAGCGCTCTCCTTTGCCGCTTGGAACCTTCAGTCCTCTGTGACCAGTGTCATCGATCCACACGTTCGCTGGCGTCAGGTTCTTGTTCACCCAAGTCTCGTCCTGGTAGAAATGGACCGCCCTCCTCTCGATACTCGCGCAGCTTCTTGATGTAGCGCACTCGCTGTGCGGCAACGAAAGCATCTTCTAGAAGGTCCTCGTAGTGCGTTCGGCGCGTGCCGCAGTTGTAATTCATTCGCGTGGCCATGAAGTGGTACAGAGTGCTCCTACTCCACACCCAGTTTGTCGCTCGCGTGGCGACTCCTTGGTTTAGTTTCGCGAGGAGGGTCGTGAGCGTGACGCGCTGCTTGGAAGCGTGCATACTGCAGACAACCTTGCGCACCACACCAACAAACCCATCCGGCACGACCATCTCGCGATTGCGTGTTTCTGTGTCTTCAAACTCGTTGGCGCTCTCGAGCTTCGCTCGCGCTCGCAATGCAGACCGAGTGCTGATGTCAAAACACTCTGTTGTGCGGTCCACAGGGCGGCTAAGCAAGCGAGACTTCTTCTCTCGGGCTTCGCGCTCGAAACACGTACGGGCGTCGTCGATGGCGTGAGCTAGGTCCTCGCTGATCACTCTGCACTTCTGCTTTCGTGCGTCTGCTTCGCTTGGCTCGCTCGTGCCC
>JAASGK010000416.1:0-24923 GCA_023334195.1 Globisporangium emineosum
CAATAAGTGAATCCATTTCAAACCATACAAGTTTTACACAATACCTTCGACAATTTATATTCCCATAATTTGCATTGCCTCTCAAAATGTATATCGATTTGCGCCAATTTTGATGTAACTTATTGGGAGTGGCATCTGTAAAAACGACAACAACGTTATCTACTTAAATAAGGCTATGTATGGCACAAATTGTAGCTATTTATGTATTTACGATTTTACGAATACATTTTACGGGAAAACTACAACTGTGCACCCGGCATATTTCGGCTTTTTGGAGTTTTCTCAAATATGCTGTATGGTAGGCTGGGTGTGACTTATGAACTTCAGGTGTACCACTCACACTGGTACAGCACGTTCGTCTCCACCAAGTCAAAGCAGCCAAACGAGAAACGCAAGAGAACACCAACCACAAAGAAGACGAGGAACTCCTGATCGACTCCCATCCTTCTGTGTGTGGCTGCACCTGTCGCGACTATTTGTGCAAGTAAGTGCTGCTTTATGAAGGACACAGTGGTCAACAGCGGACTCTGCTTGCTGCGTCTCTACCTCCAAGTGCTTCTCTACTTTCCTCGCCTCATGTACGTGCGACAAAGAGATCCAAACACGCTGTAGCGCGTGCCTGGACTGCACAATACGAGAGTGACAACCTGCGTGGGCTGCTTCGATTGAACCTACACTAACGTGCCTGTGTATGCGCGTGTTGTGTTTTTTTTCTCGCAGCATCCAGCTCAATTTGAGCTGGAACCCGTTTGTGATCGTCGCTAGAAAGCTGCTGCTCAACGTGATGAGTGGTGCAGAAGTAGCCAACGGCGCTTCGATCGCCGCCAATGGCGAAGCGTCTGCTACGGCGAATGGTGTCCAAGAAGCGATCAAGCAAGCACCAGCAGGAAATGTGGCGTCGGAACCAGAGAAGAGCGTAATGCGCTGGCTGGACGAAGGCGAGCGAGACGGCGAGCGCATCGCGATTGTGAGTTACCCGCGATCGGGCAACTCGCTCATGCGCGGGCTCTTGGAGAAGATCACTGGCGTATACACTGGTTGCGACACGCGTCCGGATCGCGCACTGAGCCAGGAATTGCAAAACTACGGCATGAAAGGCGAAGGTGTCGTGGACGAGTCGGTGTGGTTCGTGAAGACCCATTTCCCGGAGCGCGTCGGTTGGAAGCCGTTCAACATCAAGAAAGCGATCCTCGTCGTGCGCAACCCATGGGATGCGATCGACTCGTACTTCAACATGACGCTCACCAACACGCACAACAAGAGCCTCCACGAGAGTCAGTACGAGCGCTTTGCCGAGCGCTGGGACGGCCTCATCCGCAACGAGATCGACGTGTGGATGAAGTTCCACCGTTACTGGACGTCCAAAGTGGACATCCCGATCATCGTCGTGCGCTACGAGGACCTTCTCGTGCACCGGTGAGTGAATGATCTTGTTATATATCAGCAATGGTTGTTCTGTTACTGATGCAAACCTATGATTGAAAAATGTAGAGCGGAGACGATGCGTCGCGTGTTTTTGTTCCTGACCGACAAGCCGAGCCTCGATGGCACCGAGTGGCAGCAGCGCATCGACGACGTGATCGCGACCAGTGGCGAGAACTCGGGTCCGTACGTGCCTCGCAGTGGCAAGATCGGCGGTTCGTTCCGCCACTACTCGGAGGATCAGTTCCAGTACATTCTCAAGACTGCGAACATGCCGCTGCGTGGGTTTGGCTACGATCCGATCACGCAAGATTTCCCCAACAAGATCGAGCTTCCCCGTCGCCAGGTGAAGCCTGGACGCGTGCCCGGCGCGCAGCTGGAGATCTCGAACGACGTGGGACTGGAGATCCGCAAGAAGAACGACACGTTCGGCCGCTTTTCGACCTGGTTCCGCAAGGCGCTCGTGGACCCTGTGATCGCGAACGACGGCACGGAGCTCAACATGGACGAAGTGTTCCTCGCGCGCCAGAAGCTGAGCCAAGAGCAGGAAATGCAGAGCAAGCTGCAGGCAAAAGAGTGAATGCGAATGGCACTTTGAGAAATGCAAACAAAATCGAAAAACAAACACACAAATACCTAGCCATTTCCAACCAAACTCACTTGGATTGAGCCTCAACGGCAGATCTTGCAACATGAAGAGCACACCCAACCATGCTGGCAAATGTAGCCATGTTGCATGTTGATTGGAATCCCCCGCGCACTCTCTGATTGGTCACCAGCACCCAGAGTGGCGAAATATATAGTTCACTTGATCAAATTATGCTGGTTTCGAGCCTCTTTAAATTAAATAGAGAGGCTGTACAGAAAACTGTAACAAAGTATGCTCATGTCCAATTATATTTTCTACAGCTGACAAAAACTTTTTTATCAATATATAATGTAGTTTAAACTTGGAAACTGTATGCTAGAGGAGGTCATTTAAAAACCTTCTCAAAACGCATTGGTTGAACTCGTTAAATTCGGAACGCGCGGGACTCCCCTGCTCACACCTTCTTGTGAACGGGTGGGTCGTGTCCGCGCGCGCTCTCATTTGCTCCATACAAAGCGCGCCATAGACAACAGGCGACTGCGCGCGCAAAGGCCAAAGCCAAAAGGCAAGCAAGCAGGGGCGCTATATCCATAGACGTAGCAGACAGGGGAACGGAACGGAATAGAAGCCATGGTCACAGTCGCGGGTGAGGCAACGCAGCAGGCGGGGGACGACCCGCAGCGCGCGCAGCGGCTGCTCAAGGGGCTGCAGGACGCCAAGAACCGCGTGGACCAGGTCGCGCGCGAGGACGCGCAGTACCCGGACCTGTACGACCAGCTCGCGAACCAGTCGGAGCCGCAGAACTACTTCTTCGAGCCGTACGCGACCCAGTGGTGTCCGCAGATCGTGAAGAAAGGCAGCGTGATCCCGCTCCCCGGGGTGATCGCGAGCTCGCTCGAGGAGACCAAGTCGCTCACGCTCTCGGGCTTGCTCCACGCGATCGACTATGCATGGACGTCGATCGACACGCGCCTCTTTCTCTGGAACTACAAGCAACGCGGCAAGTTTGCGATGTTTGAGTTCGACCAGGCGGTCGTCGCGGTCGGCATCTGCATGAAGCCCATCACCGGCGTGTTCACCGACAAGGTGCAGCACGTGCTCGTGGTCGCGACCACCGTCGAAGTGCTTCTCGTCGCGGTCTTGTACGAGAACAACGACGCACAGAGCGGCGCAGTGAAGCTGCAGCGCACCAAACTGAGCGTGAGTGCGGATAACTGCGTCGTGCGCCGCATCGTGACGACGCGCAAGGGACGCATCTTCTTTGGCGGCTCGGACGGCTCGGTCTACGAGTTCCTCTACGGCCCGGAAGCAGAGAGCAGCAGCGCAATCCCGTTTTTCAACAAGCCCTGCAAGAAGATCGCGCACACATCCACGTACGCTGCGTACTTGCCGACGTTCCTCATGGGGCTGACCAGCTCGCCAGGCAAGATCCTCGAGTTTGCGAACGACGAAGAGCGCCAGATTCTCTATTCGCTCCACGAAAATGGCCACATCACACTGTTCGACCAGGGTGCTGCGGGTGACGAGACGAAGGTTGTGTGCAGCCTCAACTTGCTTGAAGCCGGCGCGAAGTACGCGCGCGAGAACCGCCGCACGCGCGTCTCGTGCCCCGACGAGCGTCTTTTCCAGAACGCCAACATGCAGATCGTGTCGCTCGCAGTGATCCCGCGCGAAGAGTCGGCGTTTGTGAATTTGGTGGCGATCGCGTCGAACGGGATCCGATTCTACATCACAGTGTACTCGCGCCGCACGTATACTGTCGGAAACGCGATCCCGCGCACAAAGCGACCGAGCCGTCTCGAGATCGTGTACATCCGCTTGCCGCCACCGGCGATTTCACTTTCGGACGCGCCACCGTACCACAGCAAAGAAGGCATGCAGCCTGGTTACGCGCCGGGAAAGTCCCCGTCGTCGGTTCACGTTGCGTTCCACCGCAAGGGCGTGTTCCTGGCAGTCGATGGACGCAAAGATCAGCAGGACCAGCTTGTCGGTATTGCGCACGACCCGATCACGACGTCCATCCCAACGCAGACGACGTCCCGCAAACCCACGATTCGTGAGTCTGTCTCGCTCGACTCGTGCATCGGCAAGGTCGTGGAGATCAAGGAGCTGGATCTGAATGAAGCCATTTTTGGCTCGGATGTGTCGGCTCCTTCTTCTTCGCGTGGTGGCAAGCGATCGTTCGACGAAATGTCGAATGGCATCTCCAGCGTGAATGACACCGTGTCGATTGTCGGCGAGATGGCGCTCCAGTACTCGCAGCCATCGCGCCATTTCCTGTGCCTCACGAATGCGGGAATCCAAGTGTTCAAGAAGATCCGCCCAATTGACCAGTTGCACCGCATTCTGCTACTCTCGCGCGGGAGTGAGTTGAAAGGGGCATTGTCTCCGTTCATTCGTTGCTTTGGTGAAATCCAAGTCTGCTGCATGCTCATTGGCCTGGCGTGTGGTGTGCAAAGTGATCCGCTCACAAGCGAAACGACTGCGGCGTCGCTTGTTGGTCGTCGTGCTGGAGGAATCAAGAGCGACGACTACATTTACACTGCAGCGATGCAAGGCATTTTTGAATGTGGCCAAGCTAGCGTCGGAGGTGCTGAGAACCCTGCACTAGAAGCCGCGAAGGCTCTGGAGTCGACAAACGCGAGTACCCGCATTGTTCTCACGACAGAATTCGGCATGTCGTACCAGCACGACGGGCTCGTAATGTTTGTGTGCCGTCTGCTTCGCCCACTTTGGTGCCACAAGACACTCGGCAAGCGCGTAGTTGTCCGCGTGCCTGGTAGCTCTTCGTCGAAATCGTCTGCGTCAAGCACCACGACGTTTGAGACTCTGCTTACCGTGGAAAAGCTCGATGAGATCCGTGAAATCCTGTTCCAGCTTCGTCAACTGATGGAGAGCGCTGGCCCATACGCAGTCTCGATCAGCAGTGGGTCCGTCTTGGAAAACAATCTCGCGCTCGATGGACTCAGTGACAGCGATGGTATCTCGCGTGTTTCTGAACTGGCGAGCCGATACCAGAAGCTTCGAACAGAGGAGCAGCTCCAGCGTGAGTTGCGATTCAAAGCCGAGCAGCGATCGCTGTACTACATGTACCAGCTGGTGCTGCGCAGCATCGAGGCTATATCGCTTTTGCGCATTGCATCGGATTACAAGGTCTCGCTTGAAGAATCCTTGGCGCGTCTGAGTTTCAGCGATTTCGTCTCGACTCCGGAGGGAACGTCGGCTGCAAAGACGATGATCAAGTTGCTCATGCGCGGACGCAACGAGAACAACCAATACCTGATCAAGCAGCTTCGTGAGCAGTGCCCATCGTTCTTCTCGGTCGCTGATCTGTGGCATTACCAGGGCTACAAGAGCCTGGCGATGGCAAAGCTGAGCGCGCCGAGCGCCCGCAAGGCGTACCTGAAGGAATCACTGACGCAGTTTCTGAACTCCTGCCACATGTGGGACACAGAAGATTGCATTGAGGTGCTCCAGGGGATTTGCGACGACTACGCGTTGCTGAACTTTTACGAAGGTGCAGTGAAGCTTTCGCTCGCGTGCGCCAAGAACTTCCACGATGCTGCCGCGTCCGATTTGAGCGGCGTGAAGTTCACGTGGAAGCGAAATTGCTTTGGCTGCATTCTGCTGACGCTCCAGCGGTTGTTGAACAGCAGCGACAAGGCAAAGAAATCCGGACAGAGCCCCCAGTCGATCGACGATATGGTGAGTCTGGACGAAGAGACCCGCAGCAAGTACGTGGATGAGATCTTTCACTTCGCACTGGCATCTGAAGACGGCGAGTTCCACGAACTGCTGTACACGTGGCTGTATGAAAACGGTCACTCGCAACTGCTCACATCGATCCGATCGCCATTCATCGAAGACTTTCTGAAAGAGAAAGACCAGGACTTGCTGATCAAGCTCTACATGGACCAGCAGAAGTACCTCGTCGCAGCGAAAGTGTGGTGGTCTCGAGCCCACGAAGATAACAGTGACGACGATAGTGGCGCGGCGTTGGAGGCAAATCCTGACATTGTGAAGCGCCAGTACTACGTATCCAAAGCGCTTGGATGCCTGAAAAGTCTTGAAGAAGTGGGAGAAGCAGCAGATGCGGCGCGTGAAGTGCGCGACGTGCTGGACGTTCTCCAGTTGCAGGTACGCGTTCTCAAGGCGCTAGAGCAGAGCACGATCGAGCTGGAAGCCGCTGCGACGTCTCTCGCCGCGATTGAAGACGAGCTGCACGAGCGCAAGGACGACCTCAAGGTGTTGACGTTCAAGATATTTGACGCGTCGACTCTGTACAACCAGTTCGCCGCAAAGTACGACATGTGGTCGGAGTGTCTGCACATCATCCACTCGTGCAACTCGGAAGAGGCCGATGTGATCTCGTCGCTGTGGCGAAAGATTATCTTCAGCATCATCCCGCCGTCGTCGAGCAACCCAGAGTTCAACGCGTGGCGCGCAGACCAGTGCGAGAGCGCCGGGCTCTCTGCGCAGTTCAACGGCATGAGCTCGTTCGAAAGCGGTCACTGGATCGGTCAGCTGCAGTGCAAGGTGCTTCGTCTCGGCAAGACGCTGTACTATGGTGGAGACGACGCGCACGGAGGCTCGGCTGCGTCCGCGCTGGGCGGCTTCGTGTTCCCAGTTGGCTTCATCGCGAAACAGTTAGAGCGCGTGTCGTCGTGGTACTTGCGCTTGACGCAGCGTCCGTCTTTCGCAGCGGGGAGCGTGGCGTCGTCGTCGTCGATTGATGCCACAACGTTCAACTGGGTGCTCAAGATGTTCTTGGATGTCGGCGTGCCGCACCGCGTGCTGATGAGCTACTACGAACAGATCTACCGTGAGCAGGGCAGCCTGGTGTGGACGCTGCACGTGCTGCAGTCCATGCTCGCGATCATCACCCTATGGAAGAAGCACGCGATCTCGCCTCGCGCCGGGAAGGACCACCTCGCGGACTTTGCGGCGTGCTGCCCGCACCTCGTGGACCTCTGCGACGATTTCATCACCGACCTCAAGGCGATCCCATTAGGTGGGCAGCAAGGCTCTGTTGGGTGTGAGTTTGTTTTGTGGGTTGTCTTTTACTGACCTTGGTTCTTGTTTTGTTTGTGTTTGTTATAGATGAACACGTGGACGCGTCGACGCTCTTGGAACAATTCCGACGAGTGAAGAGCGATTTGCTCAACTTCCGCAACCTCATGTAGGGCGAAGCAACCCAGCAGAAAACGATAGCTCGAAGAATCAGAAAACGAAGCGATAACGAAGAAGACGAAGAAGAGGGGGAAGGGCGAAAACCGGCCAGCGACACCTTTCACACGGACAAGACATATACCAGTATACAGATGGAACGGATCGGCAAGTGAGAAGAAACGAAAGCGAAAACAGCCCAGCGAACAAGACTTACTCGATACAAAGCAAGCTCTCGGTGCAGTTGTTCAGGTCTGGGAAGGAAGCTCCTCTCCTTCGTCGCTATTACTACTAATAAATTACACGTTGTTGTCTTTCTCGGTTTCGTTTGTTTGGTTGGTTGGTGCAAGTTAATCCTCTCAGCGCAGTTGATCTTGTTTCGTGGTATTCACTGGCTGGTGACGAGATGACGATGATTGATGATGAAGATACCTGGATCAGGTACCAGGTTCAGAGCGAATGGAGTGAGTCCCTCTAAAACCGCTGGAGTGAGAGCTTCAAATGCAGCGATCCGGCCTCCACGAGCTCTTCACAGGAGCTGCTGCGGTGTTTCTTGCCGACACCGACGGACAAAGCGGTCTGCTTGACCATCGAGCCGAGTCCTTTGATGGGGCGGTACACGATCCCAGCCACGCCTTTGCCCATACCCTTTGCGAACCCTTCGAGTCCGTTCTCCTTGGCGCCTTTGATCGGGTCCTTCCAGACGCCCGTGATGCCTTTGTAAAGCCCTTTGCCCATACCTTCAGCTCCCGCGACCATGTGCTCGCCAAAGTTCGTGGCCCACTCGCGCGGCATCAGCACATGGAACCAAGAATCCAGCGCTGGCGGCTCGGCTTGAGCTTTACTCTCGACAGTGAGCGGCTCGAGGGTTTGCTTGTCGACAACGACGCGGCCCATGGACCGATCCGAGCTGATCTTGTTGTGGTCAAACACCTCGGCGATCAGCGGCGCCGAGCCATCCCACGAGAGCATGAGCGTCTGCCCCCATTGCGGGTTGATGCTGTTGCTGACCCGCGAGCTCGTGATCGACTGCTCGCCGAGGTGGAATGTCACGTACGGGTCGGATTTGCCGTTGATGTCCATGCCGGCGAGGTGCGTGCCTTCGACGAGCTCGATCATGAGCACGCCAATGTACTCAACCATGCCGTGGTTCGTTGGCGTCGTCGCAGCAGCACCAGATGGGTGGACAAGCGCTGTGGAGGACGACGACGGCAACAGATTGCTGGTCGCGGAGGAGCTGGAAGAAACGGCCTGCTGCTTCTTCTTGCTCGGGCTCACCTTGAAGAGCTCGTCTTCATACTTGGCGCGAATGTACCGCTCGCGCTCGGGTCGCAACGTGTCGGCATTCGGCTTCTGAAACTCGTGCGGGACCGAGTACTCCATGAGCTCGTTCAGCGCGTCGTTGCCGACTGTCTCGATCACGTGCACTTGTGCGTCCTAAGCTCATTCGTGGATGCAGCCAACGTAGCAAACGCAACCGGTTAGGCATCAACCACCCCAGGTATTCAGGATCGAGCACTCGAAGGGAGGGCTTACCGTCCACTTGTCGAGCGTGCAGCTGAGCACAAACGAGACGTGCACGCCCAGCGAGCGATGCACCCCCGCGCACTGCGTGCAGATGAAGCAGCCATGCGTCACAGACGCCCACCTAATGAGCAACAAACACAGACACACACATTGAAATGGGCCAGTCAGTCGCGGCATCTCCTCCCATTCCAATCTCAACAACAATACGCACTTTGGATTCGGCGCGTTGCAGTCCGCGCAATGCGCGTTCTCCGGTCGGTTTAGTGTACCCGCCACGCGCTGCTTGACGTCTTCTTCCTCGCTCACGCGGCCCGCGTCGCTGCCCGCGTCGCTGCCCGCGTCGCTGCCCGTCTTCTTGTTCTGCTCACTCGCCATCACTGCTGCTGCTGTTTTTCAATGAACCAGAGAATGAGAGAGCGTGACACCACGCAAGACGCAGTCGTGACGCAACCACCGCGCAAGACGCAAGCAGTACCTTGGTTGTCGCCACGCTCGATCTCAACGCACCCGCGCCCGTACTCGGAGCGCACGGGCATCACCACAGAAGCTGCTTTCTTGCTTTCTGCGCTGGTGCAATTGTTGTTGCTGGGCGCTTTGTGTTGCGCTGAGACTTGTTTTTCGATCCCAACCAATCCAAATTGCCCCCAAATCAGAAAAAATATGAAACTGATTTCAGATGATTTCAACTTTGATGAAGATATGTGATTGGAGAATATCAAACCCTAAATTCTTTTTCCATCCAATAGAACAGCTAACAATTTTTTCGAGGGATGTGATTCGCTATTATTAATGACTATACTTGCTGTGGATCTGAACTGCCAACAGAAACACGCTCTCAAAATCTTGATACGTCACTCTGCCGTCGCCGTCGCGGTCGGCTTCGCGGAATGTGCTGAGCAGCACCTGCTTGGACGCGTGCGGGAGCACCAGCGAACACGCCTACCACAATTAGCATAGCAGTGTGTGAGCACCCAAGGCTCAGTACCAAATGCACCAACCTTGGGATCTGTCAAGCGCAGACGCACCTGGTCGAAGCTCTCGAGCGAGATGAAGCCCTGCGAGCGCACATCCATCGCCTTGAACGCGCGGCGCACGTCTTCCAGCAAGTCGGTTTTGCTGATTCTCTCCATCAGCACTCGCGTGAACGTGTTCAGATCTACTCGGATGCACTCAATCCCGCCATTTGACGCGTCTGTGGGAATCGATAGGTGGAGCTTGTGAGTTCGATGGCTTACTTGAACAGATGCCGCTTGTCAATGCATGCTGCGTACCAGGGACAACATCGCGGAACATCTGCGCCAGCACCAACTGCAGCAGCGCGTAGCAGACAAAATATCAGACAAACTGTGTGGTGGACGCGATACACACGTTGTGGGTGCAGCTTACTTTTGACGCTCGGATCCCTAGAGCTGCGGCCACACCACACTTGAGGTCGCGCAATCCCAAGAAACCTGCAAGTCCAAGTTGGAGTGATCGTTCAGTCTGTGGGTATTCCAAACATAACGCTACACACACGAACATGCAACCTCCCCCAAGAAGCGTACAACAGTAGATACATAGTGAACGAACTGTCTACCTCTCTGCGCTCGATCCGCGTGTGCAAAGCACTTGCGCAGCAGCGCGCGCATCGCCCCATTCGACCGCATCAGCAACAACAACAACAACAACAGCAACAACTTAGAGTGGATCCAATAGTATTACTCTAGACGCTATAACTATAGGTTCATTTCAACCTGTCAGAATATATTTTTAGCTTTGTCTTTATAAACTAAAGTACCTCTATCATCAAATACATTACGCCGTCGCAGATCTCCCAAACTCGATAGGGGGTGAGCGTTCTTCCATCCGTTTCTCCCACCACGGGCAGCACAAAGGCAGGAAAGCCAGGAAAGCAAGAGCAAGGCAGCCAAGCAAGCGCCTTCCTCCACGTCCGATCCGTTCCGCTTGCGTGTCTCTCTGCCACGATGGCGCTCCGTGCTGTGAGAGTGCTGGCCGCGCACCGCGCGCAGCTGACTGCCGTCTCTGCTGTGGCGCACCCGCTCGCCAAGAGCGCCGGTGGCGCGTTCAGCAGCGCCGGCCGTCGCGCGTTCATGTCCTCGGGCTCCAACTTTTTCTCCGAGCCGTCGTTCCCAGTGCAGAACAATGGCTTTGAAGGCGACGACCCGGCGGCGTGGCTCGAGAAGTACGCGCGTATGGACCCGTCTGACATGTGGAAGGTCGGCTCGTTCCCGCTGCAGGACGCGCGCGAAGAGTCCAAGTCGGCGTCGTCGCTGACCTGCTCGGAGGACCTCTGGGACACCTCGGGCATGCTCAGCGCGCTCTCGGACAACATGCCGCTGCGCGAGACGGGCACCCACGGCGTTGACGAGCTGCTGCGCGAGATGGATATGACCTACGGCTACTTCGCGGACAGCGTGCTCAAGAAGAGACGAAAGAAAATGAACAAGCACAAGCACCGCAAGCGCAAGAAAGCGCAGCGCATGCGCACTAAGAAGAACTAAGGCACGCTGCTCGCGCTATCTATGTATCCCCCGCTTTCCCCATCAAGGCGCTTCGTGCGCACTCCCCCGTCTCTCTCGTTCCAAGCATCGCAGATATAGCCGCTCTTCCGGTGCCTTCATTGATTGCGAGTGAGTGACAAGAAGCGCGTGTCGTCATGGCCACCATGGGGGGATGATACAACAGTTAGTTAGTGACCCAGTGATCCAGCGAGTCAGCCGACGGTCTTCAAAGCTACGACCCGCACGAAAACACCAAACCCAGCATTATAAACAACAACAGGCGGATCGAGGCCGGCGAGGCACGTGAACGACAGAAAGAGTGGTCGCTGTCCAACGCAGAGGGCTCGTTGGTTGGTTCTACTGGTGTCGCTGGGTGCAGCTTGTGCTCCTTTTAGTCGAGATAAATAGAGAAACAAAAAATGAAACCCCCACCCACTGCAGACAAGTAAGTGCAAGCTCACCGCTCCGCTTCATGAACCTGTCGTTGAGTCTCCTCACAGGCATAGCAGGCACCCAAAGACACGCCGCAGACACCGCGGACACCCACTGGTCGTGAGAGCTTCTCGTGGCCGCACGTTTCCATTTGCGATTGGAGCTCATCAATGTGCGATCTTGACCCGCAGCCCACCCAGCCAAAGACAAAGATAGCGGCCGACTCTTCCTGAAATCTGCGGATACCGTCTGTTTGGTTTCCCCCATCGACGGCAGGCACCACCGCGAGAGAAAAAAAGATCTCGCTCTCAGTGGTGGATGACAAGCAAGGGATGCTCAAGAAGCTCACTTCGCCAAAAGCCAAAGCTGCGCGAAGCAGCGGCGGCACCAAGCAACCTGCCGAGAAGGAACTGAGGTGCGCTCGTTAGTCCAGGACTAAAAGAGAGCAAATGCGCATCCAAGTGCTGACCTGTGTTGACTCTGCTCTTGTTTTCAATGCTTTAGTGGACTCGCTACGATCCCAGATGATGGAGCTCCCAAAGACAAGGCTGAGGGCGGCAGTGCATCCAAAGCTCCCAGTGAGAACCCTCCAACTGCTGCTGGACCTGCTGCTGCCTCGAGCCGAAAGGCGCCGCCTTCTCTTGAGAACAAGACGACGAAGAAGCGAGACGAGTTGAGTCTCGACATGGGCGCGCTCGCTCAAGCCACAGCTTCTGATGAGACTCTTCAAGCTGAAGACAACGCCGTGAAGGGACCTGCCTCCATGGACCGAAGAAAAAACCTCGTACGAAGTCCACGCACGAAGAATATCCTGAAAGATCCTGATGGCGCAGGCGACGACGGCGGCAACGAGGCAAAGTCGACACCACAAGGCAAAAAGTACGAGGATTTTGCACATAAGGGGGGCTAGTTGATGAGGGTCTTTAAATTGACTTGTTCATCTGGTGTGCTTTCTTTGGTGTGTGCAGAGATGCCAAGCTCAAGTCGTCCGCAAAAGAATCTGCTGCAAAAGAACCTCCACTGACGAGCCCAGCGAAAGGCGAGAAGAAGGGCAAGAAACCAACAAAGAACGAGGGGCTCAGCGGGCTCAAGGCGCTCAAGTTCAGCAAAACCAAGAAAGAAGCGACCGAAATCAGCGGCGACAAGCACGCGTCTGCAAGTGATTTGGTCGGAAGCGAAGACAAGTCAGGACCTTCATCGGCTAAAGAGTCCAAGTTCACAGACCGAAAGAAGCCGAAAGACAAGTCAGAGTCAAAGTCGCGCGATGAACAAGACGAAGAGACAGCAGACCGCGAGAAGAAAAGAGAAGACCCGCAACCCCGTAGTGACGGCGACCAGAAGATCAAGAGCTCTCTGTCGCCGCTGCGTCGCCGCAAGCCAGCACCGGAGATCGACAATCAAGTTGGCGCTGGTCGGTTGAAAGAGCAACTTCTTGGTCACCGATTGAAATTGCGAGACCTCCCGCCAGCGAATCAGCCCGAGGTGCACATCGTTGGAGAGATCACGAGCGGCGAGGGCTTTGGAAGTGGGGGCTTCGCCTGCAAATGGGGAGTTGAGTTTGGGAGCTTGTGGAACCACATCGCAGGGGACCAGCTGGGCCAATCGCAAATCGATTACCCAGCGTCGGGGTCTCACCCAATTGTTTGGAGCCATCCCGTCGATCTGCACTTTGCCACGACTTCGTTCCAGGGCTGGCCAAAGCTTCTGCTTCAAGTGTGGCAAATCGATACCCACATGAAAACGAATGTGGTCGGCTACGGATTCATCAACCTCCCGTTCTCAGCAGGGGAGCACCACTTGACAGCATCTCTGTGGCGACCAATCGGCTCAGCGAAAGAGGAAATGGAGGCAAAGTTGCTTGGACGCACTCCGGAACTTGTTTCGGAAGATGTTGTCTTCAATTCAGCGTGGGCAGACCGATGCCGCCTTCAGACTACTGCAACAGGAAAAGTGCATCTACAAGTTGGAGTGCTCTTGCGCAATTTCCAGATGTCGGATATGGAAATGTAGTCTGGCAAAGTGTCGACACGCATGGATGTATTGATTGGTATAGAAAGAAAGACTTAGCAATAGAAGATCGAATAAATATATGCACCATGCTTGACAACTCCGTAGCTGTACGTCACGTCTGGCGTAACTTTCCTACGCACATTCAGCAAACATCTTACTGGCAAAATCCCTGCATCATTGAGGACAATAGTTAGTCACTTGTCATAATAAAATTGTTTCCAGGAAGCGCCTGCTCAAAGATGCTTCCCAGGTTCCAGAGAATGCTTCTTACTTTAAATCATTCAATGACTTGCGCTTTAGTTCGGCAGACAACCGCAAAAGCAGCAAGGGGTTTCCTTTCAGACGCTCCAAGGCTGGGTGCTTTGACAAAGCTTGGATATCAGTATCTGGTAAAGCTGCGAACAAGCACGAGTTTAGCATCACATCTTTGCATCACGTCTTTGCTCTGACAGTTTATTGATTTTCGGGCACGTACATTTTCTGAGCTCTTCGTGATTCAAGTGAGATTTTGCCATAGACAAAAGCAGCTTTGCAGAATCCACTTCACTCAATCCTTTCACGTGAACAACACGCTCCGAAATCGTCTTTGAGAGGTACAAAGACACTTTCATGTCTTGCCGAGCTGTGATCACAAACTATACACCATTACAGTATAATAGTCAGGGAGCTGAACAAGGATGATTGAAGAGCGCAAAAGAAGACTTACTTGTACTGCTGGGAACTTCAGGATAAGATTAACGACGAATTCTCGGAAAACCGATGGCAGAAATGCGTCGCATCCATCGAGAATCAGCAGTGCCGCCTTTCCTTGGTCGTTTATATCACTGTATAGCATATTTCAAAAATCACAGCTCGTCATTAACAAGTCATAGACATGGGAAGGACAATTTCATTTGTCACGTAAACATTCCTTACCTTGGAAATGACTCCAAGAGTTCGTTGAGGTCAGCCATAAATCTGGAGATCACCACTCGCTTGACATCAGCTTCTTTGTAAGAGCTGTCATTGTGAATCCTCTCGGTGCGTTGTTGGAAGCCACTGACTTGACTTCGCTGGATATCGGCCATGATCATTTCGACTGGAAAAAAGTGGACTCCATTCCGATAAAATCGTCTATCGTGCATGCGCTTGGCGACACAGATCGCAACGGCTGATTTTCCGGTACCGCTGTGTCCTGTGATACTGCAAAGCTGAACTTCTTCCGTCCTCAGGCAGTACAGTACCTACAAAAAAGTCGGTGCAGCAAGTTAGACAAGAGGTACATACTATCTTAAACTGTTTGCAAAACCAATCTCACCTCTCCGACTTCAGATTCTCTGCCAACGAACTTTGGCGTTAGAAGAGGGATAAACGACGCAATCAAAGATGGCGCGTTTTGCCACATCGCGTTCTCCCGGTTGACACTTTCCCCGCCAGTCGGTGTTGAATCATCTTCTTGAGAGTGAGGCATGAGCAGTGAGCAAATCTCATTCCGCACGTTCTGGAACCCTTTCCTATCGTTGAGGGCGATGAATTCGGCAAACTTGTAGCATTTTTGAATGGAAAAGCCGCGCAGTATCCCTGCAATAAATGCTCTTCAATGTCGAAAGCACATAGAGTGAAATATTAGA
This sequence comes from Globisporangium emineosum, assembly GCA_023334195.1. NCBI lineage: Eukaryota > Oomycota > Peronosporomycetes > Pythiales > Pythiaceae > Globisporangium > Globisporangium emineosum. The sequence goes on from JAASGK010000416.1 coordinate 15,258, forward strand.
GTACTTCAAGGGGAAATATTGATTTCACGCGCAGCATACCTCAAGAACGATACTGCTCTGGTGCGGTGCAAGTTCGAAGAATTGACAAAAACAATCGTCGATACTCCACACTCCTTGAGCATCAAAGCTGCCACCACAACAAAAGTTGTTTAGCACAATATCACTTGTTTGGCCGTCAATGAGCTGAAAGAGGTTTCACACAGCACATACCGGTAGAAACGGACGGTGAAAACACAACGATCATTTTCGACGATGCTTGTGGCTCTACATCAATCGAGCGAGGAGTTAAACACCAAGGATGCGAAATAGCGAGTTTTATGCTTGCACTTACCAGATTTGAGATACTCGACCAGCTCCTCCTTCGCCAATCGCTCGGGCATCCCAGTCGAATCTTCAGTACTGATGCAAGACTCATTACCACTGCCAGCGTAGAGTAACATGCTGGAGCCGTCTTTGAGCGCTTTCTTGAACGAGTCGGAAGTTGCGGGATCATAATTCACCTAACAACATACGACGATGTAAGCACTGTTGAAACCAGCATTTTCAGAACAGTACCCAATTCAACTCACCTCGAAGCCTTCAATCGAAGAAAATTTGTCAAGTATACCCGACAGTTCGTCTAGGTAGCCTCGTTGTTGCTGCAAATAGTCACACACAGGTCTGTTATATTACCTTGCCCCCAGTACAATATATATACAGAATGGAGACCAACCTGGGTGGAAAGCGGGCTATCGGGCACATTCGTCGAGAAAGGCTCGGCAATTTGGACATTCTAAGGCGGCAAGAAAGTGGACATGAGCAAAATATCACATGTCATGCTTAAACAGGAAAGTAAGGGATGTTTTACTTACACAAATAACACGCGGTGGGGGTGACGAATCTTTATCACTTGGAGCAGCATCTTCTTCAGCCTGTGGCTTTGGCAAAACATCTTCTGCCGCAGTCGACTGCAACGCGTCGAGGTGTCTTTGAACTTCTGGAATCTCGTTTACGTCGCTCTCATTCTCAGAAGCATCGCTCTCTGACGGCAAGTCCTGTAGCTTTATTGACGGTCGATCCAAGAGGCGGCTGTCTATTCTCTTGCGCTGCTTCTTCAAACACTTTACAGTATACGAGAGCAACAGTTCCTCCTACAAAACCGCCATAAAAACGTCATTAGTTCTCGCCACTAGCAAACGCGAGAAAGATATCTACTTACCCCGTGGCTGCGGATTCTCAGCAGCGTCACTGTGTCACCAAGTTGCAGATCTCGTCTTTCACCGTTTCTCATCGGGCGGTTGTTGACCTCCAACCCATTCGTGCTTGTATTTTCCACCACCACTGACATTGCGTGTTGCGACACATCATTTGACGAAGTATTCCCAACTGTAGTAACGTGGAAAATGCAATGCCGACGGCTCAGGTGAAAAACATCCTGCCCTCGGATCTTCTCACCAAACACGGAGTAGAACTGATCTCTGCCAAGCATGACTGGGCTCGGTGCCTTTGCCAGCGATATGATGTAGATGCCGAGATCTTTCATCGCCTTTTTTTCGCTGCCGGTAAGCACCCTGGAAAAACTCTCATTCAAGGTTAGTACGAGAGCTTGGTCCCCGTCACCATGATCTGGAATGTCTCGTACTGACAGATCCATCAACTTCTCCTGGGAAAGCGAGATGTCGTTGTTGATCATGGCTAGCTCCTCGTCGCTTGAGCATTTATCGGAGTCACTATCAAAGCCACTCCCGTCAAGTGGGATAGCACCGTTGAGAACGAAACTGGTTTTGAAGTTCCTTGGTGCGTTGGAAGGAGTAAGTCCAGGAGATTCCAGAGGTAGCTTTCTCGAGAACCCCAATTGATGAAGAGATTTCGATGCAACCTAAACAAACAACATGGTCAGTGGTGCCCAGTTTCCTCAATTCATTTAAAAAACTTCGTCTTACCGATGACGCGAATGGTGGTGGTGCACGCAGTCCAGGCACTCCATCTCTTGTATTGCCTTGACCCCTCGGAGCAAAATAGCTGGAAATCTACAGTCATCCACTCACATCATCAGTCGGTTGACCGCAATATTGAAATAACTTCGTGCAAACTATTCTTCCACTCACCGATGGTAACGCTGGCTCCACAGTAGGCTCGCTTGGCTGACTTGGCTTGAATCCCCTCATTGCAACAGGTTTCGTGACTCGCGAAGTAGATGGTGTTTTGTTTTCCTTTTGATCTACCGATATGTGCTGTTGCTGACGCTGAGGGGCTGCGAGTGGAGCAACTCCAGATGCAACTACCCCCATCACTGCATCTGCTTGATCCCCATTTTGTCCTGAATTCACAAAAACCGGTGAGCACACCGCTGCTTGAGTAGCGACCCACTGATCGCTGCTTCGCTCTCCTGTTGGTGCGCCACTGTTCGCTGCCATGTGCACATCGTGATGGAGGTTGTTCAAGACCGGGAACACGACTGGTGTCTTCAGCTCGTGATCGTCGCAAAACTCAATGCTCATGCGACGCGATTTCGTCGGTGCTTTTCGAGGACTTTTGTTCTGCACGTCCATCATATTGAAGAACCCCTGTCGGACCCGTCCAGGCGGCGCGTTCGCAGGCGTGCTGCTCAAACTGGGACCCATCGGACTCGACTGTTGCTGCTGCAGGTTCATGTGCATGTGCTGGAACTGGTGCGTCGCATGCGGAGGGGACCCGTACGACGGGCGAGAGTGCTGCTGGTACTGCTGGTGCTCGTAATTGTAGTGTTGTTGCTGTTGCTGCTGTGATGGCAACGGTAGCGAACGTAAGTGGAGCTGGGGTTGTGGCAGCCCCATGTGATGCGCAGGGATCTTGGTGGGCAGCGCGAGCACCGGCGCGTCGCTGCTCAGCGGAGGCGCGATCTCTTCCAGCTGTCGCTTCCTCAGCGCGGATGGAGCCACAAAGTTCATCCTCGTCGTTGCCTTCTTCCTTTTCGCTTTCCTGTCTTTCCTCTGCGCGTGCTCGTTTCTGTTGTTGCTCTTTGTATGGCCAAATGCGCCAAAGCAAACGCGGCGCTTCGAGGGTCAATCGGATACACAAAACGAAGAAGCCGCCACTTCAAAGAGAAGAACAAAGATTCAGCCAATGATCGATTTTTAAATGGGTTTTAAGCCAATGACCGGGTCAGAATCGAATTCCAGCAGAGGAAGAGAACAAAGGAAAATAAGCAAGGTTTTGAGGTTTGCACCCCTCCATACAGGTAAATTTTTTAGGTGTGACCGCAAGGTTTTTCAACTGTCCATGTTTCCTTTTCGCAAGAGTGTTGGTCTGTGAAAGCTCGCAAATTGAAGAAGCGCACGGTGTTTCAGAAAATGGCGATCTTTCGCCGTGTCCGAAGCACAGTTGAGTTCAGAATGAGGGAGTATTTGTGTGGGAATGTTGCTGTCATGCAGCGTGATTAAACATGTGCTGCTGGATATTTATTTGTCCAATCTGCTTTGAGTTTAGACGCCAACGGATCGTTCGCATGGGTCAAATGGAAAAATCGTCATCCCCATGCATGCATCCATCATGCCTCGACTTCCGGTGGATAGCGACAGTGGGCAGAGTGACCAATCCATCGATCCATGGGTGGTGCTGCTCTTTTGTGCAGCCGCAATTGAGTCAATCTGAATCAGAGAACTGAAAAAACTTTACAAACTAGCAGCAGATAGATGCACGCGAAACGATTTTGTGTGTGTGTTCGTGTTCTTGGTATTACTATTATATTGATGCAAAGGTCCTCCACGTGGCTGTCCTGCAAAAAACAGACGATCCATTTGACAGAGTCGATGCTGAGCTGGGCAACCACAGTAAAATGCCATAGCCACTTCCCCTTCCAATGGACATACTGGTGAAGCCGTTATTTGGGCAGATTCATCCCTTTTCTGCCCCAGCGAACACGCAATTCGCCAAACATTTAGAGATGCACGTCAATGCTCATTCACGTGGGCCAAGCAACGGCTTCAACGCAATTTCGCCAACACAATTTCTTTTTCCAATGTACTATTCGAGTCGAGCGGCTTGAGTCCCCAAAAAAAGAAGAAAAAGTCGCGTTTTGGGAAGGAATGATGGTCGCACCACAAAACAATCCGACTTCTAAAATTAGGAATCTATAAATTTATAATATAATTTAGTAAAAAATAGGATGGATGGGATAGGATTTCCTCCTTTTTGCTGCGCCCAACACACAACATATTTCTCCAATCAGAGCCCGGTGCCCGAATAATGCCCCCTTGGCTCCAAAATCGGCCACTAATAAAATAGAAGCTCTGTTCAAATAGAGTCCTGTACTTTCTTTTACTATCTTTCAACAAGCTAATGGCTAGTAGCTCTCAGAAACAATAGACAGACTATCCAGCGTTCTTCGGCGCCGAAGTTAGTGCTGCCGCAATTCACACAAAGATAGTAACTTCAACTGCGCCACTTTGCTCACCGATCATTTTAGCAACACTTCTCAATCGTTACGCGCAGCGTAATACTTGCCCCACTCTCCCTTTATCAGCTCCAAGAGACGCGCGCTCTCTGCTTCCTCTGATTCACCACAAAATACTTCAGGGTTACATCGAGCACAGAGGAGACCAAAGAGAGCATGGAAGGCGAAGGGAACGAAGAAGAGTCTGAGCAAGGACTGGAGGAGATCATCGACATCATGGAGCTGGAGCTAGGACCGGCGTCCGCCAAACAAGACATGTCCACCAAAGCCAAATTCAACAAGTCCCTCACTCAAATCGGTAAATTCGGTGCGTCACTGTCCACGTTACGGCGGTCAAAAGTGAGTAAAAGTTTGATTGGTAGGTTCAGCACTTGTCCGCTGGAAGACCTCAATGTGCTACCTGAGCTCGATTGAGCGGCAGCTCGAAGAATCGAGTAGCACCGATTTGTTTCTGAAGGAGAGCGAGTAGTACAAGAGATGCCGACGAACGTTGCATCGCCAGTGCGTACTGCAGGCTGGAGAGACTGGAAGGCGCATGAGATATCAGGCACCCGCCATGGCGCTAGCAGATTTAGATCACATTTGCAAGATTCTCTTCTCAAAAAACGACGTGCAGTCTCTCGTTGACAGGACGCTGCTAAACAAGTAGTGGCTAGCAGTTGGTCGCAGCTCTAACACCGGCTCCCTCTGCTTCGATGACCTTCACTGACGAGACAGCTTTGTCATGGCTGACCTCACAAGGTGCGGAACAAACTGGCATTTTTATATAGTGGAATACTGGGAGCTAACTTTACTGTGGTTTTAGGTTGAAAACACGACAGGAGCAAACAATTTCGATATTCTGTTCGCCAGGAAACTGAGCAGTCGGCCCGTTCCACTTGCTTGCGTCTTAGCTGATTGCAGACACCTACAATCTGTCGACACAAGTCTTCTCGCAGGTATCAGCAAACTCAACAGAGGCGCGAGTTGCTTCTCACATCAACAGAGTTCTCAAGTCGATCTATGAGAAGGACTCAGATTCGGCGCTGACAAAGGGCCTGCAGTCGTATTCAACACGACGAGGAAGCGTCACGTACGCGAGTGGGCACAGAGCTATCAACTTGTCTGATCTGGCGCAACGAGGCATGTGAAGTGTTGGCATTTTCGCGGCAATGTTGGAGTACATTTCGCTGACAGCGTCCAGAGACCAGCTTATCGCTAAGGTGTTGAGAGGCTGGAAGGATCCTGGAAACGAAGGAGTCCCACTGTCACTCCAGTGATTTGCCCAAGTGCCTTCCGAATTGTGTGCAAGAGTCCAGCAGTTTGGCAGGATCCTGCGAGAGTCTCATTTGGCTCGAATCACTAAACGCGGCTTCACTGATTGTCTCGTTGCGTTTCTGCTGATGCACTTCGGAGAGACTCACGACTGTCAACCAGATCACATTGTGCACAGAAAGATACTACATGTTGGCCAGTCGCTAGCGGGCGCCTGGTCGACCACGCAGAATTGAAATCGTGGAGTCAAATGGTGAAGAAACAGTTCGTTCTTGACAACATGCTATCGCTGCCTGCTGAGTACATTCGGGCAAACTTGAGCAAAGAAGATCTATGCGAGAGACACGTTGGTGTGAATACGTTTTCAGAGTCTCTCGCGCGCGGGTTGATTATCCAGCGAGAGCGTTTAGCTCAGCTAATTGAGTGCAAAGGGCAGCTACGTGAAGTGCGTGACGACCACCACGCCATACGCCAGGCCATCCACACTGTGCAGCGATCACAAGCGAGCGGCCGCCGCCAGAGTCAGCCACAGTCAGATGGCTTGGCTGATCATCACAGTACTTGACCATCTCCGACTTTCAATCCCACGACTGCCTCGCGAACGTGGAAATGGCAAGTGACTGGACAAGTTTACGTGGAAAGTAAATGGGCAAGCTCGTCATGTTGTTCATTCAGGAAGACCTCGGCAGCATTCCTTACGATGCGACCAACCGGAGTAAAAAAGAGAGCCAGCAGGCAATCCAATTGACATCACATTTTGTCGATTTTGCATCTGTCACACCGCCCTTAGACAACGCGGATGAGAATACGCTAAAAAAACACAGTGCAGCTGTCGCAACCTTTTCGCGAGAAGCAAAAGGATGAGTGTGGCACTTCCTCAACGCTAATCGCCGCGTGAATGAGCCACGCAAAAGGGTACGCCAAGTGGCAAACAGTGTGACCAGAGTTGCCCGTGCACGTGGGGAGCTGGGGAAATCCGGACAAGCAGTTGCGGACTCGCTGTCAAAGTATCGCTTTAGTTTGGCTTGAGTCGTCGTGGCCATGCTACATATTTCACAAGTTCATCATTTATCTGCTTCGTAGGTGTATCCGCGAGTGGTTCATCACAGTAACAAAACAAGTTTACTTTCTTTCGAGTTGAAGGCTTCAAATGGGAGCCAAAAGCATCGGGTGCGCTACCTTTCTTTTACGACCCGTCGTGCATATCCGCGTTCATGGTCGAGTTGAACGTTGGATTCTTGAGCACTTTCTCAAACTGCACAATAGCGTTGGCTTCGCTCGCGCTACACAGCAGCAGCATCGCGCCAATCACTTCCACATCGCATTTGTTGTTGCTCATGCAGTTCCTGACGATGTGCTTGTATGCCTGGAAGCTCCATTTCACGCTCTCGGGGCCCTGCTTCAACACCGGGTCCTCGAGCCCCATGACCTCCTGGAAGAGCTGCAGCGCATTCACGAAGTCGCCGCGCTGACGGAAATCTTCGGCTTCATAGAACGTGTTCTCGAGCTCGATGAGTCTTTCGCGCGCGGCGTTCTTACCGCCGTCGGCATCAGCTTCCGATCCCTCTTACTGCTCGTAACTGTTGTACGCCTTGTCGCTGTCGTGTTCGTATTCGTACTCGGGTCATCGGAACCCGACATGCTCGCTTGGCTCTCTCCCTCTCTCTCCCCCGTTCAGCGTCTCATCCAAGCTTCAGACCGTCAGCAGTCTTGTAAATATGTGGTAGCTGGTCTTACCACAAGTCGACCACGACCAGCAGCGCGATGAAGAACACGTCCAGCGCCACGCTCATTGGGTTCTGGCACACTCCATAAAATTCATCAACACCAAGAAAACCTGTTGACCTACAACAGTCAGATAAGCTGTGCTGCCGCACAGCCCGCATGCAGTTGTGGTAGCGGTCGCAGATCGGGAATCAAAGTCGTGTACGAGCCCGCTCTCGACTTCATTCTGCACGAGCGACTCGATCGTGCACTTCGCGGTCGTGGCGGTCGCGTTCTGCGAGCACAAGCTCGTCCTCAGCTCCGCCTACCTGAACAACTTGTTTGCGTTCTTCGTAGTGTGTTGATTGCTTGCGCGAGCGCCAATTCGAAATTTCTGGCGGAGATGTAGCCGCACGCCCGCATCCACATTTCTGGTATCCTAATTTAGTCAATCACTTGTTGTGGAAATGCGTTCCTTACCGTTTTGTACTCAATCAGACGACTGCCAAAGTTACGAAAGGTTGGCCTGCATCTGGGAAAAACAGTCCGCTACAAATAGTTGTTCATCTCAGATATTGCTTAACTTCGGCTGGGCCTCAACAGCAATTGTATCGCCGAAGGTAGCCGAAGATAGGTTATAGACAACTCGATATTCTCAGAGCCGCATATAACGAAGCTTAAAAATGACGCCCTTTCAAGACTCAAAATCGTTAGGACCACTCATCAGGCCAGCAAACTAAGGGAGGAATGGAATGAATTAATAGTATTTAAGAGCCGCATATACAGACGAACTGATCCAAACACCCGGACCGGAACAACGTCCATTTTTGGACCGCTGTCCTCTCTCTGAGCCAAAAACAACTCTGTGTAGTGGCCAATCAAATTATTTTTCTTAATTAACTCTGGCCAATTACAGCACCCCGCAAGTTCTTTGTGTCTGCTCAAACTCTGCAAACTATGGTTTGTGCACCAACAATATGCTGTGTAATTTGCAGGACGTAAGCTCCGCAAACGCCAGATATCACGTGCCGTGTGCACTGTGTGAAAGCAGAATAAAATGGCATACATCTAAGATAGGTGGTCATTTATCATCTCTTGACCACACCATTGACCAATCTGCATGTGATATTCCTTGTTCACACGCATTCATGCTGAAATAAGTTGTGCTTTTGTGTGAATGTCGCACTTCTCACTCCTGATATTCAACCAATCAAGATCATTTATAAAAAAGTCCATGGATAATTATCATCCAATCATACTGCTGGGCGTTCGGCTCAGTCCACCTGTGCAAAACAGTGTACACTTTGTCTCTATCTATCCACATGTGTTCTTGATACAGAAGATCTGTAAACTCAAACATCGACAAAGATGTATGAGCACAATACCGCCTCAGCTGTAGTCAAGAGGAGTTTTGTCATGTCACCCACTTTGTCTCGCCACCACCTCGGTTGTGAGAGAATTTCTGAATCCTTTATTGTAAACCAATTTACGCTGAAGTCAGACACCTTTTTTAATTTTTATATATAAATAAATTAGTAATTTTAGTTTTTCGGGGTTTTTATTATATTATTAATCATTACCCAGATGGTAAATCTTTTCAGATAAGTGGAATTAGGTGTCTCTTCATGAACGAGTTATATTATGCGCAGGTGAGGTAGTGCGGACTTTCGATATGTTGGGCTCCAGACACACGGCAAACTCTGTCGTAAATGGTTGAAGTTCGGCAATGTATTTTCGCTTGATACTCTGTATTTCCGAGAAGTTTTTATTTTTAAAAATTGAATCAAAGCAAGAGAAATACAGGTAACGACGGAAAAACACGCCCAACGTGGGAACTACCCGTTTAGTATGTGCACTTTACGGACCAACACGCAATACAATCGCTATACAGTACAAACCAAACAGTGCATGACGTCTGCAGAAGATCAAAGGTGGAGCGAGATATATCAACTGAGCACAAGTGAAGCGAAAATGCAAACATCTTCAAAAACCGTCCACACCACAGGTTCTGGATGTTGTGGATACCAGTGTCTCTAAATTTACAGGAATGACTGAAAACTGGCGGTCAAATGCGCTCTGACATTTTGTCAACAAACTGCAAGGCAATTATGATTGTTAAAAAAAATCGGTTTTGACCAAGCACCAACATTTTGAGATACAGTGCCGGAAATAGGAATAGGGTCACCCATAAAATTTGAATTTTGAAGCGGCAAAAGCTGTTCAGAACACTAAAGTTTCAAAGCGAATAGAAAACGCATTTATAAACGATTTGACGTTTATTGTGCTCAATTACG
>JAASGK010000417.1:0-24830 GCA_023334195.1 Globisporangium emineosum
AGTCTCCACTCGTACAGCACCACACCACCCTTCCCTCAGTGTAGAATAGGTGTAGAATAGCTTAACCACAAAAGGGCTGGCCCCTCTGGCAGATGAGAAAGTCCCACCCAACATAACAAGTTAGGTGCTTTTGCCCCCCCAGAGTGTAGGAGCGACAACAGTCTTCAGTCAACAACAGATCCAGTATTCTGCGAATCAAGAAGAGTTGCAGGAGGACACACCAGCTTCCAATCTTCTTGCGTGCCGCAGAGCTGGAGTTGCGACTCGAGACCCCTCCTTCGACGGACCCATCGGCTGCTCATTCATTCGATTACTTGCTCCAGTACTTAGGTACATATCCGATGTTTCGCCAGCGACGCACAAACAGCCCCCAGCGAAAGATGGCAGGCATATCGTCAGCAGAACCACGCACCAGTGAGTCCGTCGAGCCCATGAACAAATTTCACGCCTCGGTCGGACGCTGCAAGTGCGGATGGATTGGAAGGGTTGCCAAACTCGTGGTAGCCATCCGATCGGTTCCGTGGGTGACCCTGACGAATCAAGATTGCACGCGTTCACTGAGCCGAACTCTCGCGGCCACGACGCAACTGGCAGCAAGTCTGGCGTATGACGCCATGGAGAAGATGGAAGCGTCTGCGCGACGTGCGTGCTGCTGCAGTCCATGGCGCTCGCGATCGCCCACAAGACAACCGTCAACAGTGTCCACTGTTCTGTATATTAGAGCTATTGGACCACGATCCCAGCCCAGACGTGGTTCGTCCTGAACTTACTTAGACTGCATACTACTTGTTACACAGAGAAAAGTGATTCTATTCGTCCTTGTTGATTATCCAGGTTATATAGTGGCCACAGCTGAAAACATGTAACCATCTATCTGACTCAGCAACATGGAGCCATGTAACTCAGCATTAGCTCATAAAAAAATCCAAGTCTGACCCAGTGGTGAGGTCACGACAGCGCGCCTGCGATCGTCGCTGCGGCGGCTAGAGCAGTCGCGATCGCAGCAGTCTGCACGCCTCTCATCGCAGCGTTGCTGTCGTTCCGCCGGTTGTTGTTTTCGTCGTCATTGTGGTGATCACCAGAGGAAGAGCACATCTTTCCCTGGCTCATGTACATCTTCTCAAACACCATCGCGCAAGTCGGAGATTCGGTGTTATCACTGCTGTGGTGGATCCGCTGGTAGATGTCTTGCAGCGTGAGGTACCGCACCGGCCAGCCGTCCACTGCGACCAGCTCGAACGAGCTTTTGTCGACGCCGAGCGCTGCGAGGTCGTAGTTGGGCTTTTTCACGACCACAGGCGCTGGGGCTGGCGCGAACTCCAGGCAAATCGTGATCCCCCGTGACGCCTTTGCAGCCCTGAGTAGCGCGTGGAAGTTGTCCTCTCGGGTCGGTTGACCAGCGACCCGGACCAGGATCGACCCAGCACGGACGTCGCGCCGTGTCGAGTGGGTCACGATGATCTGCCGCGTCGTGGCTTCCACGTCGAGCGTGATGCCGAGCGAGATCTCGGAGCTAGGGCGCCAGAACACGGCGGACAACAGTTGTTTCATTGACGCTGGCGTTGCTGGTGCTGGGACCTGACGACCGAGTTCGAGGCCCTGGCTGTAGCTTCTGTCCCACAAGTACCTGATAACGTGGGCTGGAGGGGCGGTGTGAATTGGCTCAGCTCGTTGGCAAGCGCTCGTCTTCTTCTTCTCCATTGGGGGACGCAGTGCAGCTGCTGCTGACAGGTGCTTGTTCCGATACGAGCGATCGTCGCACAACCACGAGTTGAGCTCGTCGTCGTCGTCGATGCTGTTGTGGTCTGTGTTGGCACGACCAAAGAACTTGAGCATGACTGCTGATGGTGTCGGTATTGTTGCTTGCTTGTCAAGGCTTTTTTCAACTGTGAAACACATCTGAGCACTCGAGATGGCCGCGTGTGAGAGCGTGAGAATGTGTGAGAATGCGAGTGGCGCCAAGTTGAATTTCGCTTTAATGGCTGCTTTCCCTAAATTTTCTTTCCCCCAAACGGATCCATCTCGGTTGTCAAACAGACATGTGTGAGTGGATCCAGATATCTGTGTGGGAAAAGTGGCCACTTTGCGAAGCCACTTGCCCTTCACGTTGAGCTGCTTTTGTTGTGCTCATGAAAGGGGAATTGGGGTCAAAATTCCACGCCATGATGAATGAACGAGAGAACGTGTCGCAGCCATCAAAAAGCGCGAACGTGACCAAGTCCAACGAAACCTTCCCACACGCTCCAGGAACCTACCAAGGTCAGGTTTCTTTGGACTTTCATCACATGAAGAAGATCAACGCAATGTCGTGGGGTTGATCGGCCATCCGTAATAACACACACGAACGTAACGTGGTGAGTGCCTGAATCAGTCAAGATCAATCAATCAATCAGTACCAGCAGTTTTCCGGTGGGTGGCTAAATCGCTCGGCCGTATAATTCTCACGCTTCCAGTACCCCTCCTGTGCGCCTCTATTTGAGTGGAAACTGTGTATAGGTCGTTTACTTCTTTCGTGGATAGTAAAAGCTCGATCCCTGTTTGTGCTTCCTTCTATTGGAGTGGAAGGAATCCAAGCGACCAAAGGAAGAAGAACGCATGTCTGGCTGGGTGAGCGCGTGGCTGCAGGGCCGCAACGATGAGGACGAGGAGATGAAGGGCGACGACGCCGGCAGTGGAGGAAACACGCTCTCGTCGGACGCGGCGCCCGCGGTCGTGCCCACGGCCGATGAGATCCGCCAGAAGCGCCTCGAGCGACTGCAGAAGCTCCAGGAAGAACAGCAGCAGCAAGAAGCTCAAGCTCAGGCTCAGGTAGCTGTGAAGCCCGCGACGCCTGTGGTATCTGCGAACGACGCGGAGACGAAGCCTACTGTCGCTGCCACTGACCCACCGAAGGCTGTGTCGCCAGCTCCTGCAACCCTGTCCACTGCTGCTGCGTCGGCGGAGCCGAAGAAGATCGTGAAGAAGCGCTCGGCGGGCCACCCGCGCTCGTACGTAAACGACATGATCCAGCGCACGCTGCAGCTCACGCTCTCGTCTAACATCGCAGCGGTCGACCGCGCGTATTTCTACATGGCGGACTTTGTCGACCAGAACGGCGTCACGGAGATGACGTCGTCGAATGTGAGCGAGGTTTTGTATGCGCGCATCATCGTGGACCCCGTGGAGCTCTCGGGTACGCCGCAGCCGCTCGCGGTGGTGCAGTATCTCGAACAGTGTTTCTATCGGTGCCGCGACGAGCTCCAGAAGCTGCAGTCGCCGTACGTTCGCTTGAGCCCCGAGGAGAAACAGGACGCTGAGAACTGCATCGTCAGCATTCGTGAGATGTGCGTCAACTACAGCGCGACAGCGCTCACAGAGCCTGACTTCTTCCCATTCGAGGCGGGAACTATCAACGTGGACGCGTTCGACAAGCTCGTGTGTGTGCAGGGCAATGCGCTGACGCCCGAGTTCATCGAAGCGATCACCGTGGAGCTGGAGCAGAGCGGCATGACATCCACGATCTTTGGACCGATTTTCCAGAAGCTCATCTCGGAGCTCTTTTTGATCAACCCACCGTCGCTCATGTCGGATTTCTACCGCAACATGTACGTGATCACCGTGCTGTGCCGCGTGAAGGCGCTCGCCGCAGTGTTCACGGCGATCCCAGGTTTCCTGCTGACGCCGCCGTCCACTGGCCGTCGCTTGCAGGATGCAACCGCGCTGGGCATCCTACTGCGCTTCAGCTCGGGCCAGGACCCCGCGGTCGCGCAGATGTTTGCGAACATCACGAAGAGAACCAAGACTGACGTGGACAACTCGGTGCAGAGCCTGCAGAACAAGCTGTCGACCGTGCACAACGCGACGACGGAGATCCTCAAGCTGCTGCTCAAGGCCGGCGGCACCACGCGCGAGCACGTGCTCACGTGGCTCGAGCAGGCGATGAGCGTGAACGCCGAGCGCGCGAAGGAGAACCCAGACGTGAACATCACGTCGTCGAACGGCCTGATCCTCAACCTCACCATGGTGCTGCTGCGCCTCTGCGGTCCGTTCATGCCGCCGGAGACCAAGAAGGCGCACTTGATCAACGCGGACTTTCTCGGTGTGCAGAGCCCCGTGTTCCCGTTCGACGCGACCAAGTTGCTCGGCAACACGTCGGATGCCGACGAGCGCCGCGTTGCAAACGTCGCGAGCGACTTCAACTTCATCACGCGCTGCTACTTCATCACTGCGCGTGCCGTGCACATCGGGCCCGTGTCTGCCATGGGCCAGTACATGCGCCTACTGCGCCAGCTGTCGTACTTCCAGAGCCGCATGAACGACAACGCGGATCCGCGCCTGCGTGCGCATTTCGACACGCTGGTGACGTCCAAGATGGTGTTTGACGCCGAGCTGCTGCACCCCGACTTGTTGCACGACGTGCTGCGCTTCGTGCTGCTCTCGTCGGCAGTGGTGACTGCGATCTGCTGCGGCAAGAACAACAGCAGCACCAGCGACGGCCAGCTCCAGCTGCCGCTACCAGACCCAGCGCAGCGCGAGCTGCTCAAGCACATCCCAGAACATATTGTGGATGATATCTGCTCAGTGCTCATCTTTGTCGCCCGCTTGCAGCCTCAGGCGCTGCAGACTTTTGCGCTCGACGACCTGCTCAAGATGATCCTGATTGTGCTGTCCAGCCCCGCGTACGTGCGCAGCCCGCACTTGCGCGCCAAGATGAGCGAGGTGCTCTTTCGCGTGTTCCTCCCCACTGAAGAATCAGACGAGCGCCAGACTGCCGGGACGCCGTTCGGCATCCAACTGCTCACGTCGAACCCACTGGCGCAGCAGCACCTGGCGCCGTGTCTGTTGGCGCTCTACGGTGACGTTGAACACACGGGTTTCTACGAGAAGCTCGAGCACCGCTACAACATTGCGTGCTTGCTCAAATATTTATGGAAGCAGCCGGGGCACAAGGCCGCGTTCTTGCGCATCTCGGAAGACCGTGAGAACTTTGTCAAGTTTGCCCACGGACTCATGAACCACATCAACGGCTTGGTCACCGACGCGCTGATCAGTCTCCCGGAGATCAAGCTGCTGCAAGAAGAGATGCAGGACGTCGCGCGCTGGATGGCGCTCGAAGAGAGCGTGCGCGAGCAAAAGCAGAGTCTGCTCGCCGACAAAGAGCGAACTGTGACCTCGAGCCTGCAATTGGCGAACGAGACGATCCACATGATGTCGTACCTGACGTCTGAGATCCAAGAGCCGTTCGTGAAGATGCCAGAGCTCGAAGACCGTTTGGTCAGCATGCTCAACAGCGTGCTCGTGAAATTGGCTGGACCTCGTGGCTTGGAGCTCAAGGTGAACAACCCGGAGCAGTACAAGTTCCGTCCAAAGGAGATGCTCAAGGAAATCGTCGAGACGCTGTTGCACTTTGCGCACTACCCGAGTTTCCAGCAAGCCGTGGCGACGAACGGCTACTACGACGCACAAGTGTTCAGCAAGTGCGCGACAATTCTGGAGCGCACAAAGTTGCTCCCACCAGACTCGATCACGCTGTACCAAGTGTTTGTGAGCCAAGTCGCCGAGGCCGCGCAGAGCATGTCGAACCTGGACGAGACGTTGGGTGAGATCCCTGAAGAGTATTTGGATCCGTTGATGTTCACACTAATGAAGGACCCAGTGATTCTGCCGACGAGCGGGTACACAATGGACCGCTCGACCATCACACAGCACTTGCTGAACGACCAGAGCGACCCGTTCACGCGCGCTCCACTGACAGCGGACCAGCTGAAGCCGAACGTGGAGCTCAAGGCGACGATCGAGAAGTGGATCCACGACCAGCAGCAGCTCCACCAAGCCTCTCAATAAGGAAGCCCTCTCTCTCTTTTGCAAACATACACACATACAGCAACCAACGATAAAACAATATACGCACCAACACAAAAGCAATTGGTTCGAATTGCGTAAATGATTGACTGTTCACAGCTAAGTTCCCCAATTCGGCCAGCACTCACGTGTTAGTTGGATGCGTGTGAGTGTTGGTCAATTTGACAGCCAATCAGTGAGCTCCAAAGACTAAAGTTGATCATGTTCATCGTGTCGTTTTTCATGTTTTCTCTCATTCTCCAATTTGCTTCGTGCAGAAGACTTGCAAGCCGTCAATGCCGCCCAAAGCTTCTAAGAAGCAGCCGCAACCCAAGATGCAGTCGCTGGAGACCGAGAGCGCGGTGTACTTTTACGGCCAGCGGGACCCCAAGTTCGGCTGTCTGAGCAACTTCCACCCGTGCCGCTTCGAGGACGAGAACGGGCAGCGCTTCTTCTCGAGCGAGCAGTATTTCATGAAGAAGAAGCAGGAAACTTTCGATCCCGAGAACGAGAAAGTCGCGATCGCGATCTTAAAAGCCAAGTCGCCGCCAGTCGTGAAGAAACTCGGGCGCCAAGTGCAAAACTACGACGACCAAGTGTGGAACGAGAAGCGGTACGGCTTTATGGTGGAGGCGCTGAAGCTCAAGTTCTCGGCGGATGAAGAGCTCAAGGAGATTCTGCTGGCGACGGAGCAGAAGAATCTCTACGAAGCGTCGCGATCCGATGCGATCTGGGGGATTGGCGTGAGTGTCGAGAAGATCCAAGACACCTTCAGGGAGAACGCCAAGTTTCGCGAGACGGGCGACCTTAATGAGGAGATGCGAGCAGACTGGTTCGGCTCCAACTTGCTCGGCAAGGCGTTGATGGAGACGCGCAGCTGGCTGATCTCGACGATTGGGCAGACAGACGACGATGGAAAATCGGATACCGAGAAGGAGTAAAGAGCTGTAAAGAGCAGCTTATCATTCACATTGTAAAAGGTATTGACGTTAAACGAAAACAAAGGCATCCATTTCAAGTTGATCTTGGTTGATGCACACTTCTAGGCAATGGGTGCTAAAAGAAACTCACCGTTCCTTTATTAAGTTCGAAAAAACGAGCCGAACTTAAAAACTGGTAGGTTCGGACTTGTTGACAACATTCATGCCTACGCACTTCACAAATTTGTTGCGAGTCACAGATCGCCAGAATAAAAAAACTGGAACTGGAGAGCGCTCACATAATATGCAAAAACTCTATATTATAGAATTCTGTTCGCTTTCCCCAGGTATAAAACACTCAAATTGACGACAACAAGGTGAATGATACGACTATCGTGCTGGTTGAGACATGCTCACTGACATCGTGACCAACACGTTCAACCCCCGTGATTGAGCGAGTCCGCCTTAGGTTGCACATACATACTTGGTCATCGGTGCTGCAACTGCTGACACTGGGGATCGCTTTGGGCTTTGGGGGGCGGAATTATTATTGTATGTACTCACAGTCAAGACATTTGTGTAGTTATTGGGGTACTTATCGTAAAATTCAGACTTGGAATGACTCACTTCAAAAGCGAAGAGTAACTCACTGATTTAGAAGGTGTCCACCCTTTAGGGTGGTTGGAAGGAAGGAAGGGGAGAGGTGGCGCTTTCGCCTCCCAATGTCTAGGATATAGGGATATCTCTGTGAGCATTTAGTACGTCACTGTACACCAAACACCCCGCGGTGTTTGCTGTTCCGGGGGCAGCCTCTGGTCCGATGGGATTGTCGGCTTGGACTTTCTAGTAAGCGAACTTAGTTCGCCAAGAGAGTCCAAGAAATTTGTGCTGGGATACTGTAGCACATTGAACCCCCTGTATTTGGACTCCTGATATATAAACTACCCTGTTGCACTCGTGGGGTTGGAGTTCTGAGCGCGCGTGTGTGTGGCTGCGCATTGGTGCAACCCTCATTTCGAAGGTTCCAGGGTGACTAAATGGGTTGATCTTGGAGGGTCAATGGGAGTCCTGAAGGATGAGATCTTGTAGACGAGGCGGTTACTTTCAAACGAAACATGTTGTACCACGATGACATCGTATTTGTGTATATCTGGTGCGGGCACCCACCCTGACTGTATGACATGGGTGCGGGTAATTTAGCATCACAGATTCACCGCAAATCAGTAATGCGCACGTGCCCTTCAACTTGTACTCAGATCGGATCGAACGCTCCAGTAGCCTCTGGTTTCTATTCGTTCGACTACTGTACAGTACCTCTGACTGGACACTGGTCCAGCCAGCATGCTGGTAGACCAGCGAAGTCGACGATAAGAGCCGACCGAGGCAGGCTCCAGTGAGATTCTTATTTTCTCCTTGACGACCTCCGACAAATCATCTCCTCTTCGTATGGTGGCGGGTCAGTCAAGTTGACACGAAGTGCGTTCGAGGCTCTCACAATCGAATTTGATCCTGCAGTAGGAAGCGACGCCCAACTGAAGCCACCGAGTCTACCACCTGCGCCATGCGTCGAACCACTTTTCTAGGAGCTCTTGCGACGATGGTCACTGTCGTCGTCGCTGCACTTCCATCTGCGGAGGTCAACACGACCGCGCTCGCACTCAAGACCTCCCACCTCCAAGCCTGGGCTGGGGATATTCAAGCTGAGACCACGCACGTCCAGTACAGTATCCGAAGTGGACAAGTCAAGACCCGCGGCGTGAACCTCGGCGGCTGGCTCGTCGTCGAGAACTGGATGAGCACGGAAGCCGATTTCTGGCAGGGATTGAGCGAGGACATCAGGCTCAGTGGTGAATACGCTGCCATCACGAACGCCGCGAACCGGGACACGGCGCGCGCGCAGCTCGAGAAGCACCACGACACGTTCATCACCGAGGCGGACATCAAAGCCATCGCGGACGCTGGACTCAACACGGTGCGCGTGCCGGTGGGCTACTGGATCGTTGGCTTCGACAACAACGACCCATCCGGCAAGGCCGAGTGGTCTGTGTTCACGAAGGGCACGCTCAAGTACCTGGACGTGCTCATCCGGAACTGGGCCAAGAAGTACAACATCGCCGTGCTCGTCGACATCCACGCGGCCAAGGGGTCGCAGAACGGCAATGACCACTCGTCCCCTGCGGTCCAGGGCAAGTCGTACTGGAGCGAGTACTCGGAGAACGTCGACAACACGCTGACGATGGCCAAGTTCCTGGCGGACCGGTACAGATCCGAGCCAGCATTCCTTGGCATCGGACTCTTGAACGAGCCGACACTGACCACGAACGAAGGTGTGCTGTACAAGTACTACGAGGACGCGTACAAGGCGATCCGAGCCACGGGGAACGACTGCGTCCTCAGTGTGGCGCCGCTGCTGTACAAGCAGGACCCGGACACCATGGTCGGCTTCATGCAGGCGCCGCAGTACACGAACGTCTGGGTCGAGTGGCACCCGTACTTCAAGTGGGGGTACGAGCAGACCTCCGGGTACGACATCATCAACACCGCGGTGAAGAAGGAGTTCCAAGCCAAGGTCGCCAAATGGCAGGCGCGTGCGAACCACAACCGCCTGTTCATCGGCGAGTGGAGTTTCGGGACTTGGGACAAATTTGCCAACGACAAGAACCAGCTCTACGAGTTCGCCGAGGCACAGGCGAAGGTGCTGAACCAGGCGGACGCCGGCTGGACGTTCTGGAGCTGGCGCGTGTCGGGCGACTCGGGCTACAATGACTGGTCGCTGCGCAGCGTGCTCCGCGACCCGAAGCTCAAGGGCTTCCTCCTTGCCTAGTCGAGTGGGAGGGCAATAATGTATGGCAGCGAGTGAGCGAACGTGTCTTCTCAAGCACCAGCTTGAGTTTTTGTGTTAATAATGAACCAGAAGCGTATCTACTAATCCAATTGTGGTGTGACACCAGATTCTTGGTGGAGGGTTGTTCAGGGAGTTTGACTTTGTTACAGATGCGTCCAATCATCTTACCAAACAATATACAAATATGCTCGGACACGCTAATCTCCGCGTTCAATAAGGAGATGCTCTGTGTACTCGCCTGCCTCTCTGCATGCATGTGAAGGCGAGCCCTACGACGGCAAAGAGGACAAAGCGCAGCAGTTAGCAGTTTCCAAGTCAAATACAGATGTTGGCTCACCGAACGACATTGGTGAAAAGGAGCGTGGGTAACCCGCGGTAACTGTTACCGCCAACCCACGCACGCTCCACTTCACCATTCTTGACGTTCTTCTCGTCGTCGCCAACGTCTCTTGTTCTTCCTCCTTCTGCTCTCGCTCTGTAGTGCGAGCTCTCTCGCACGGCCTTCTCTGAGCCTCCTTCGTCTGAGCATTTTCTACTCTTTTTCCTGTCTTGAAATTGCTTCGAGAATCAATCGAGTGGTGTTTATCTTTCGGTGTGGTGTTTGTCTATCGGTTTGAAAAACACCTTTTTTCGGTTTTCACCAATGATTGAATCGGAAAATCGGAAAATCCCGAAGTCCCGAACCTCTTTTGAAAAAAATTGGGTTTCCGCTTTTCCGATTCAATCATTAGTGAAAACTGGAAAAAAAACACGTTTTGTTTTAGTGGGCTGGTGGTGTGGTGATTGACGTGGTTTTAGATATCAATTTACTAATTTACTAAGTCTTTGATATCAATTTACTAATTTAGTAATTTTTGTGGATGGCACCGTTCGATGAGCCAAAATTTTGGGCATTAATCAGAGTGGTTTTCATTGGAACTAAAATTTACAGTGTTAATAGAAGAATTTCATAGAGAAGGAATCGAAGGAGAGACAACCAAATTTTAGAAGAGCATCTGAGATTATGTTCTACTAAAATTTAGTTACGGCCGAACTCAACTATTACATTCAAGCCGAGCTTAACTTAAATTCGCACATTAGTTAAATTCGGCTCGGTCGATCTCCAAACACTTTCCTCTCAAACGCGGTGGTCCCAAATGATTCCACCGTTTTTAATCGAGAAGCGTGCAAAAAAGACACCGGTTTTAGAAAGAGCGCTTGGCGCATTCAAATTCCATGTTTTGGCAGTAATTGGGCAAGTGATGGATCTGATCGAAGCGATGGAAGAGATGGAGCACTCGGCGCCGTTACCGCCGCCTGCATACCGTCGCCCAGTAGCACCCGCAGCAGGTAAAGAGAAAGCGCCGCTACTAGTGGCAGCAGCACCGCCACCTTCAGCTCTCTCAGCAGCAGCCACCGGCGCTTCTCGAACCGCGTCGTGGGACTTTGTGCTGCAGCAAGCGGCGTTCGTGCAGACGCGCCTGAAAGCGCTCTGGGCGGCAAAGCACCGCGTCAGCCAAAACACTGCAGTCAGCAATACCAGCAGTAGTGATGTACACGTGCCATTCAGCTGGGTGCTCTCCAAGGTAAGACTAGCGACTGACAGTGACGGTATGTGCTCCATAGTGGCTGGCTAAACGAGTGAGAGAGTGTGTGTGGCTGGCTGTTGCAGTTGATGCGCTTGATTGAAGAGTACCCGGATGGCGTCACGGAGGCGATCGTCATAACGGAGCTCATGGTGCTCTTGCAGCGCAGAGTGCACGCCAACAGTAGTGCTGCAACTGACGGTAGCACACCTGGCAGAAAAGCGGTGCGCGGCGTGGAGGACATGACGCGCGTGCTCTCGGAGCTCGAAGAGCAGGACGACGCGATCTCGAGCCAGCTCGTGCGTTACGACGGTCACAAACTGTCGATTCAGGCTGGGAACAGAAGCGACATCAAGCTGGAAATGTACATCACACACACAAGCTCACCTGTATACCTTGATTGATATTAAACGGACTTTGTGTTGCTTCATTGTGTAGGTACCTCCACCAGCGATTTCGCGCTTGCTCGGCATTTCTGAGCTCCCAGCCCCCATTCCAGTCCAACAGGTACACCAAATTCAATTTTGTACTACTTCTGCACTGCAATAGTTGGTATTCATCAGCTGTCTAACGGCTCCTGACTGCAGTGTGGAGACATTTCCATTCCAGCGAGGACGCACAGTGGTGTTCACGAATGCGAAGCTCATGGAGCGCAGAGACGTTGGCGCAGCAGCGTCCGCTTTGACCGAGAGCTCGTCTTCTTCCTCTTCTTACTATTTATTACCGACGCAGTACCTGGCGCTGCATCTCGATACATCGGGCAATGCGCTCGACCAAGTGTTTGCAAAGCAGTCGATCGGACTCGCTCGGCTTGACCAATTTGTCGCAATGCAGGACCCCGCAATCCTCCAGCAGCTCGTCGTCAAAGTCAAGGTGTGTAACTGTTGTGTGTGTCAAACAATATACACTGGGTTAGCTCAATGTGTATGTGTGTGTGCTGATACATAGGTGCTGGACATTGGAGCTGTTCGTCCGAGTCAAACGCCGCTGCATATCCACCGACAGGTCATCTTCCTTGGAGACGCAGGGAGCCCAAGTGTATCATCATCATCGACAGTAACCAGCATGCAGCGACTTGCACAGGCATCGCACGTGATGATCCTGTGGGACGAGCAAGTCGCGCTCAGTCAGCTGTTCCAGGTCGGCGACGAGCTCTCGATCTTCCAGCCGTACATCCACGTCTGTGACGCACAGGACACTGAGATCCTGCGCATCTTTAGCGAGTACTCGTCGCAGCAGCGATGCATGTTCTACTTGGAGTACGGCAGCGCGACAGTATTCTTCGTGACGCCCCAGAAAGCAGCAGCGACTACAGGAAGGAGTACAACCACCAATGAGTCTTCAATCCGTGACAATGAGCTGCAAAATTTCATCGAGAACGAACACCCGCCACTGCGATACGAAGAGATCAAGCACGAGTGGCTCAACTTTTCGCTGTATGGCCACGTGAGGAGCATCCGCGTCTCGCACGGAATCCCGCTCATGGCCGCATATTTCTACTCGTACTACGACCCAAAGACGAATGGGAACTACCAGGACACACGAGCAAGTTTTGGACCAGTACCAACGCTTGACCGCGCAATCGTGTCGAGGTTCTACCTCGTCGTGCTGCTCCAGATCTACAACGCGGTCTCAAGACAGACGCTGACGGTGGAAATCACGGGCGAGAATGCGCTCAAGGCATTACGGCTGCGACCAGGGCAGACGGTGCTTCTTGATGGGCTTGTCGCAGTGGACGTGCGATCTCCTATGATCCGCAAAGCGCGCGAGCACGGCGCGCACCCGACACTCACGCCCCAAGCAGCTGAAGCCACGTTTGCGTTCCAAAGTGCCGAGTATACCGCGAATCGGCCATCGAATAGCCAGTCAATATCCTCGTCCATTGTCGCGCTGTGTTCAGACTGGGAGAGCATCTTTGGGAAGCAGTCAATGTTCAGCGAGAACTCGAGACTGACACTTGTGAACTCGACCCCAGGGCTGCTCAAGACAAGCCTCGGACAAGAGCCAAAGCTGATGGCATCCTACGTGACGACAACCTCAAGCAATAACATCAGCAATAGGACACCTGAGTCTTTCTCGCACGTAGGAATGGTCTTGGGGCAAATGTGTATCACGTATATCGGATGGTTGATCCCCGAGGACGAAAATCCCACACAAATTCCGTACTCAAGCGACGAAAGCTGTCGGAAAGGCTACTCGACCATGTGTGCACACAAAGCATGTCTACATCGTCTCGAACTCGCTCCAACGCCGAATTCGCAGGCTCACGGGAAAACTGGTGGCAGTGGTGGCGATTCCAACTATGTGCCACGGTGGAAGTGCAATTTTTGCCAAGAGATCTTCAGCGGCATGGAGGAGACGACCCAGACGTTCTGTGCGTTAGTCGTGTGTCTGGACGATGGCTCAATGACGACGACGAACCAGCCGCTGTACGCGATTTGCCACGGAGAGACCGTCGAGTCGCTATTGGGCGTTCCAGCTCAGGATTTTTCGCAGCTGAGTCTGCAGGACAAGTTGCGCATCCTGCAGCAGACGATCGGCAAGGATTACCAGGTGCTGCTATCGCGCTGCGAGCAGCTCCGTGTGGGAATAGCCCCTCAGGCACAGCAGTTTGCCCCGACCAATCATCGGTATTCCAGTGGAGCTGCCGTCACGTCTCCACCGCCGCGAAAACGAGGAAGCGGTGCACCAGTGGTGGTGACGAAAGTCGATCTCCGCATTGACCTCATCGAGCCTCTGGACGCGTTTGCGTCGTCGCATCAACTCTTGCAGACGCTCACACGAAAAATCTAGCTGACCAATTTGGTTTTAAGCTGGTGGTGTTCGGGCTGGGCGTTGATCTCGTCCAAACGTTAACATTCGCTCAACTCATAACCTTGTAACTCAAGCATGAGAGTGTAGGAATTATGGGTAAACCAGGGTGAGAAAGATGCCAAGGGCTCCAGACCAAATTTGATGATTGAGAATTGGTGCACCAATTTCTCACAGTTTGAGTGGTAAGCGCACTTATACTGTTCACTACTGTACGACAATACGAACTTAGTAGATCTAGCATTTGGTTGGGCCGCCATTGGATGAAAAGCAGGAACGACAATCAATCCAATCATTCGAGAGAAAACCGCAATCGTCAGAAGCAAGTATGGCGCAGAAGCTCGAGGTGCTGAAGCCGCGCAATGGCGCTTCGTCCGTGGCGCCGCCGCACGTGGTATCGGACACGTCCATGTCGCTCTCGTTCAAGCTGCCAGCCAGCTACGTGCGTCCAGCGCCGCGCGCCCCCGTCGTGTTGCGTTCAAGCCCAGCAAGAGCAGAAGAACGACATCAGCCCAATGCGAGCAGCAGCAAGCCGCCACGCGACGCCTGGAGCGATGATGATGATGAAGAAAGGGAGAATTCATGGGAGGACCGCGACTTTAGTGTGCAGATTGAGCCGAAGGAGGCAGCGACGCCGCTGAGAGAGGACGACGACGATAACGATGAAGAAGCGGAAGAAGCGGTAGAGAGTGTGACGATGGCGGCGCTGGAGATTGGCGGGTGGGAGGAGCAGGACGCACCGGACCTCCCCGACGACTTCCCGCTGTTGCTGGTGAACCTGTCGCGCATGCAGAGAGAGCACTTCCCACAGGAGCAAAGTGCCGGTGCGAATGCCGCGGTCGCGCTCACTGACGAAGAGATGAAGCAGGTCTTTGAGCTCGTGAAGGACACGCTGCACCGCCATTTCACGCAGATGGTCGAAGTGCTTTTCGAGCAGAGTGAGTGGCTACATGCATCCATCTACACTATCTACGGATCTATTGAGCTGACACAAAGTCTCTTGGTATTACTGTAGAGTCCTGTTTCCACTGCACGTACGGCACGTCGCGCGGCATGCTGAACAACCTGCACGCCGCGTACCCTGAGGACGTATTTGGGCTGATTGACTACCCGACGGAGATCCAGGGCATTGAGCTGAGCGAGTTCCTGCACGTGCTCTCCCGGCCATCGCGCTGGAAGAGTGTCGACTACCTGAAGGACTGTCTGCGGCGGTGCTCGCGCGACCTCAAGTGGAAATTCGACGTCGCGGTCGAGCTCGAGGTGCTCGCAGATAAAGAATACGAAGTGTTCACTACGGAGCAGGAGCGGCTCGGCACGGAAATCGACGAGGTACAGTACTCAAAAGCCGTTTGACAATATGGGCCAATGCGAAGTTGTATCAATGTGCTGATTGTGTGTGGATTGTGCTTTGCTTTCAACTATAGCTCACGCGCCTTCGAGACTCGTTCAAGGATAAATTAGAGAAGCTCGCTGTGAAAGAGAGAGAAGGCGCAGGTGGTGGGCATGGGAAGAAGGCGAACGGCCAGCAGTACCTGCTGCTGCGCAAACTCGAGGACATTGAGACGCGTCTCATGTCGCTTCTGGACACGTACCTGCAGGAGCCTGAGTTGGAAGAGAGCGAGTGCGACGGCATGTTTGGCGGCGTCGCGGGCGGTCAAAATGGGCTCGCGACGGGCATGAACGTGCTCGACATGGTGGTCGCGATGATCTTTAGCCGCCTGCCGCGCGATTTCAGCCAACAGCTGACGAGCGAAGAGCACTTTGAGATGCTCTTCGACCACCACATTCACATCCGACGGCTCTGGAAGAAAGACTTTGGACGCCTGCCGCCCAAAACAAACGCGTCAGCGCACGCTGCTGCTTTGGACTCGGATGGTGAGGATGGTGAGGGACAAGAAATGAATGGTCAGGAGGAGCAGTTGCGACACGAACACCACCAGGCTTTCCACCATCAGGATCAGTATGAGGACGATGATGAAGACGACGACGAAGAAGAGTTTCACAGCTATGAGAATATCCGGATGCCGTCTCATTCGGCTGCTGCTGACGATCTCCACAACAAGGCGTCGTCGTCGTCGGATAGCTGGGAGTCAGTATATGCAAACGAGGTTCGAGAGGATAACCTGAACGAATCTAGTGGTGAGGATGCTGATGAGGAAGAAGCTGCCAAGAGCGACGGCTACGGCGCTGATTACGACAGCGACGAGAGCGAGGACGACCTCCCAGTAGCAGCTTCAGCCTCAACAACAACAGTGTCAGCAATAGCTACAATCCCAAAGGCGCCTCGAAGAGTTCGTGTTCGCAAACCCAAGTCGCCGCTTGATTTTGAAGAGAAGCCAGCATTTGCTGTTGAACAGAAGAAGCCCAAGAAGGAGAAGAGCAAGAGCTCCAAGAAAGAGAAGAAAGAGAAGAGCAAGACCAAGTCCAAGAAGAAGCAAGAGGAGCAAGTACCTTTCCGGCCCTTCGCGTGCACTGGCGCTCTCAACTTTCTGCGGATCGCAAAGGAGAACGAAATGTTTTGAGCTTGTCACTGGCACCCAGCGCTGAGCGCGAGTCTCGTATGGCTTTGGTGGTCGGCGGGCATCCACTCGAAATCGCATCGTTCGTGCACTTCAGCCTGGTTGAGTCTGGTTGAGAAGAGCTTGTGCACACAAAGCAATTATCATGACGAAGCTGGAAAGAGCTTCAGTTGTCAGGTCTCTTGGTCTCTTGATCCTTTCTTGGGGAAAAAGCGTGTTCGAGCGCAAACGAGTTACGAGGACTGAGTCTGAGGTCGATTTGGTTACCTGAGTATCAGGGCATCGAACTGAACATGGTTGAGAAGAAGATCGCTTAGTGATTTGGAGGCAAAAAAGATGCGTAGTGTTCCCAAACAGCGAGCAGCAGCAGCGCATTTCTTCTTGTCTATCTGAATAAATACCTCGTTTGGCTGTGTATCCAACTCTGGTTCTGACATTTTCTTCCCTCCCTTCGTGTGCGATCATTTCCGTCAACTTCAACACGTAGCAGCAGGTTCAGCGTCTTGCTCAGTCGGAATCTTCATCGTCATCGTCGTCTTCATTTTCAAAGTCTTCGAGCAAGTCTAATTCGTGGCGTGGGATCTCATATCGCTGTCCGCCACGAAGCTTCACTTGGCTCCACTGCGGCGCCGTCTCGTGCGTGTACCCGTAGTCAAAGAAGAGCTCCTCGCCCACCTGGATGTCGTCGCGCGCATACAGTGCGATGCGGTGCTCGCCGTTCACGAGCAGGATCTTGGCTTCGCAGTTCGCAGACTCGAGCGCTTTGTGGTTCGCAAACTTGCTCTTGTTGCCCTTGCGCGTCGCATCGACCACTTCGTCGCTGTTCACGTCAAACAGGAAGCTGATCGCCATCACGTCGTAAATGTTGCCACGGCGCTCGGCCTCGTCGTCCGAGATCAACGCGCCCGTGTACTCGTAGAGAAACTCGCCCTTGTGGATCGGCTCGAGTGCGAACGCACCCCAGCCGTGCGTCGTCGAGAACGAAATCCCCATCTTGCGCTGAGCGCCACGAAGCAGATTCGCGTTGCAGCAGATCCCCAAGTCGTAGTTCAGCCGCCGCTCCGGGCTCTTTCCGATCACCAGCACTGCGGCGTCACTGGCTCCGCACAAAAAGCAGTAATCTGGATCACACTCTCTTCCAGCGCCATAGCACGGACACGTCTTTGTGCGGCAGTTGCCAATGCTGCACTTGCAGCCCTGGAACCGGTTCGGGCAATCGCGCGAGCACGCGCACGCCTTGTCGCAGTTGTGGTCGCGCTTCATGCACTCGCAGCCGTCGCAAATGCCTTCGTGGTTGCACGGCTGGTAGCTGTGCTTGTTGCCTTTGTCGTGGTTGCGCTGCGCGCGGGTCCGCTTCAGTAGCTCGCGGTTGCCCGAGTGCGAGTGATTGTTGCTCCGCCTGTCGTTCTTCTGGCGCCGTCGGTTCGACATGTCTGTCGACATCGAGCGGTGTCGGTCTTCCTCTTCATCCTTTGACAATCGTGCTATTTGCTCTAACACTAGGAACTGCGAAACCTGCAAACAGGTGCACGTTGGGCTCTTAACCATCGCTGCGATCAAACACGAGTTGTCGCCGAGCGTCGACGACAGTTTGCGGATCAGCAGCACCTCCGCCTCATTGAACGAGTGATAAATTGGTACTTTCGCCACAGCAGTCATCTCAGTATCTGCGTTGGTAGGTGGCTCTGCCGTATCATCAACAGTCACTGCAGCAGCAGCAGGAGTTTCGTCGGACTTCTGGTGCCTCTTCCAGCACGCTGCACTACACGAAGCTTCCTTGGACAGCAGCGACTGCACCACGCTCATCACAGTGTCCAAGTACGAATCATCCAGGTACTCGGAATCATCCACTGCTCTTGTCAGCTGCTTGAGCTGCTTCGCCTCGGCGCGTCTCTGACGCCGACGCTCCTTCTCTTGCATCTCTTCCTGGACCTTCAGACTCGCGCTTGCCAGTGTGGAAATCCGGGTTTGCGAGCGCCTTGAGCGACGGCGGACAGCAGATTCGTCGTCGGACGCGCTCGCTGAAGCATTCGCCTGCTTTTCATTCTCCATGGTTTCGTCTTCATCAGAGGAGCTGTCGTCCAGCTCAATGACGTCAGCGGAGTCTTTCTGACCAGCACTGACAGCAACGGAGCCCTCGCCTTCCCCGTCGTTGTTTACTTCGATGGCCTGGTGCTGATCACCCAGAGCAAGTCCCGCTTTGCGCACGACTGGGTTGATCGGATCAGTTCGTCTTAACGGCGTTGGCTGCAAAATTCCGTGCTCGTCGCAGTCGTACGTGTAGCATCGTCGGCAAAACAAATCCCGAAACCATTCCGTTGTGTCACTGTAAACTTTCGTCTTTCGAAGTCCACCGCCGCGAGGAAATCGTGTGTAGTTGGATTCGAAGAACGGGATCGAAGGCTTCAAGCGATACGTCAGACCCTGGCGCTCTGATCGCGACTGCAAGAACCAACAAGAGCCGCCCAGTGCACGCAGGTACTCTCGAATCTCTGCTGCACAAGCAGAGTTGTCTTCTTTCGAGGTATCCGACATGAGATTTTGCATCCCGGTGATTCGTTTCAGCACTCTGCGACCAGCGTCGTCGTTCTTCTTGATTTCGCAGTAGTCGCTGTACGGCTGGGAGAACTTCTCCGAGTGTTGCAGCGCTTCAAACACTTTCTTCGAGTCACCGCACGCCAGCACAATGAAACGAAGCAAGTACTCCATCATCTCGTCATCCAACGCACTCGTCACGACGGATTTCAGCTCCAGCACCGAACCTTTTTTGCTGCCAAGCACTTCGACGCGCTTGCTTTTGTCCATCGTGGTCGACGAGTAGCGGTTTGGGTCAATGTTCACGCGAGTGTTCTCTCCCAGGTACGGGATGTAGCGCAGAATCGGATCGTCCGCGACGTGCACGTTCTTTTTCACGCCGACGTACGCCCAGGACTTGCGCATTGCAGGGATGTCGTCGTTTAGGTAAATCACGGTTTCCGGATACACCGCTCGCTCGGTCAACGCTTCTCG
The DNA here is from genome assembly GCA_023334195.1 of Globisporangium emineosum. Classification (NCBI taxonomy): domain Eukaryota; phylum Oomycota; class Peronosporomycetes; order Pythiales; family Pythiaceae; genus Globisporangium; species Globisporangium emineosum. The sequence continues at coordinate 19,490 of JAASGK010000417.1, forward strand.
ACCAACTTCATACGCGCCATCAGCAACAGTGGCGTTGGCATCATCAACAGAATCGGAACTTCCAGATGTCACGTTGGAAACAAAGTATCTCACACTGCCGACCAGTGAGTTTAACTCCGGAGCTTGAAGGCGACGATTCGCAAACAGACGTCGGGCAGCAGTGCGTTCACTGTACGTGAGGTCGAACGTCGAATGAGGGACTGCACACGAGAAGAAGAATGCATAGAGTCAGAAATTTGGAATCATTGAGTTTCGCGCATGCGTTGCTGGTGTTCTCCACTACGTCAAGAGAACAAAACCCTTGAACTCGGCACTTACTGGCATAGCTCAGCGGATTGGATCGCATTCGTTGGTGTTCCTGAAGACACAACTGCACGTGCTCTCGCGCTCCTCGCAAAATGCTTTTCACTCGTCTCGCCTGACACTCTGTGATGATTGGCAACGCTTCTGAGATGAGATCCTGAACTTTCTCATTCATATCGTCTTGGGTAATAGACTAGAGGCAGCAACAAAAGACACAGCACACAGTCAGTTTGCGATCAGTACAAGCAATCATGCTGCCAGTCGTTTGCTGTGGATAAAACTCACATCGCCATTGAACGTTGCCTCGGTGATCTTCTGAACTTGTCCAAACGAAGCCAAGATCCTGGTCTTCGCTTCAAGCGTGCCTGTTGGGTCGAAATCTGGTAGCGGGCGGTTAAATTCTGTACAGTAACCACATCAAAATAGTTAGATGCATGGAGATGGTTTGGGAGTGTGGGTAGAGGCTTAGAACATACCATCAGAATACGGAAGCGGATACTTGGACTCGGGCGACAGAATATTTGACGGAGCTCTTCCGAGGCGAATACGGCGCCAAGCAGTGGTGTGCATCGCAGGGGCGGGCACAAAGCTTCGGTTTGAGTTCAGGGGTTTCAGAATTGTAGTGGTGGTTGTTTTGGCTGGTTTGGGGGTGCTGATAATAGTTGAGCTGATGCTTGAGGGAGGCATGGACGTCGGGATCGACTCGCGTGATGGCGGGGCCACTAAGAGCATTGGCTCTTCTTGAGCGATCTTCGGTGGAACTGTGGCTTTCGCCGCTCGCTTTTCAATTTCGTCGACGCGAGACTGCTTCACCACGCTCTTTCTGGACTCCAAGCGATGGTTTGGGTTGCGAGCTGATCCCGATGACCCCGACAAAAAGGCACCGCCATTACTTCCACCACCACCGGAGCGCTTATGCATCAAGGCAAGCTGCTCGAGCGCGCGGCGCTGGGCTTGAAGCTCACTGAACGAGAGTTTCTCCATTAGCTGATGGAAAGCGTGGTCAGTTCGTGCATACGAAGCACTGGGGATCGGAGCAGCAACTACAGGAACAGCAGCCCTGCCATTCATTTTCGGAAGCTGCTTTGGTGCCTCACGCACAATGGCTTTGCGTGCGATCTGGTGGCTTGAGTTCTGCGAGTTGGAGCTCCTTGAACTGCTAAATGCGCCTTGAGTTGCCTTCTGCTTTTTCCTTTGAGGAGCGGCATCCTCCTCCTCCGACGAAACTTCCTCAGACGATGACGACGATTCAGACAGTACGTCAATGTACTCGGTAGCTCGTGCTATCACACTTGCTGCTGCGTTTGTTTGCGATTTCGACACTTTTTTCGTCTTCGCTCGGACAGGTTCAGGCTTCGGTGACGATGGCGGTGTCCTCTGAGCTCGCTGCACTACTTTCTTCGTTCTCACTTGAGATTGATGAGACCGAGGCGCGGGCACCAACTCGTCTTCTCCGCTGCTGCTGTCGTCACTGCTGCTGCTGCTGCTGCTCTCACTCTCTTCGCTCTCGTCATCTTCATCTTCCGACATGTACCGCGATGCCTTCTTCACCTTCTTCTTGCTCTTTGAACTGTTTTTCCTATGAGTCGTGCTGCTGGATGGGCGCGACTTCTTCGCTAGGATCTCGGATTTGCGCATGGTCTGCATGACGCCTCGTTTGTTTACTACTGGATGGGAGCTCTTTGGACTCGGACGCTTGCGCTTGTTCGAGCGCTTCCCGAAAGCCTCTGATTCGTCAAAAGCCGTATCCCCATCGTCGTACGCATCCTCATCATCTTCGCCACTGTCGCTGTCGTCGCTGTTGATGATCTCGCGGATCATGTACTGCATGTGCTCGTCCGAGTCGTAACCTGCCAACGGCGCCGCTTTCCGCGCTGCAACGGGGTGGCTCTTCTTCGCAGTCAAGAACGCACCGGTCGACTTGCGCACAGATTGGATCGTGCGCGCCTTGGACGACGCAGAAGCAGCAGCAGGACGGCGCACTTCGTGCTCTTCCTCCGACTCCTCATCGCTGCTGTCGTCCAGTAGAATCACGCCATCGTCATTCACTGAGCACGGCAGAAAACAATAATACGAAGCACAAGCAACACATACACATACGGATACAAAGAAAGACAAGCAAAATATCATACAGTTGTTAGCAGGCAGCACAGAAGAGCAGCTCCGGGGCGCACGCTGTCATCCATCTGGCGCTTTTGGTTCAGAAATGGCTGCGCTTCTCTATGGGAAAGCAGTCAGTCGCGTGTATCGACGGCGTGACGGCACCGCGCCCCACACTAAAAACACAGCACACCAGGGGCGCGCAGCACACCCACACGTGCACGCATACATACAAGGAGAGAGATTGTCATCTAACGACGTAGCGCACCTTTCACCATGCCGCTCGCTCCTGCCAGTTTTGTTGCGCGGTTGGCGCGAATTTCTGTTTGTGAATGGTTTCACTCTGCAGTCCGTGGGAATGCTTCGTTTAAGTATGAAATACCATCGATATGCGAACTTAATGCAGTCGACCTCAACTGCTCGTTTATGTCTGAAATTGAGATAAGTTCGCGTTTCGACACTTGAAATGCAGAATCACTCGATGATAAACAGCCAAGCATGGATGGATGGATGGATATTCATGTGCCACTCGCTACGCACTTATATAATTCACCGCATGCTTTGTTTGCAATGCACTAACTCCACTTTCCTCTTCAGCCATAACAGCGGATCGTGGTGTCGCAGCCTTTGTCTGCGCACTGTCCGCCCTTTTCCAAATACCGCTGGTGGTAGCTCTCTGCGAGCCAAAAGCGCTTTTCGGCAAGGATCTCGGTCACAATGGACTTGTGTAGCAGCTTTTGGTGCGCGGCTTTCGACGCGATCGCCGCTTCTTTCTGCTCGTCGCTGTGGAAGTAGATGCCCGAGCGGTACTGCGTGCCGTGGTCGTTCTTCTGTCGGTTGAGCGTCGTCGGGTCATGGATGTCCCAGAATACATCGAGCAGCTGTGGGTACGTCAACTGACTCTTGTCAAAGACGACGCGGATCGCCTCGGCGTGGCCGGTCTTGCCTGAGCAGATCTGCTTGTACGTCGGGTGGTCGATGCTGCCCTGCGTGTAGCCGACCTTGGTGTCGACCACGCCATGCACGCGCTGGAACGCGAGCTCGACGCCCCAGAAGCAACCAGCAGCGAACGTCGCGACGTCCTGGTTCGCATCGAGGTTCAGCGGCTCGGGCTCCTGACTGCTGGACGCCATCTTGGTGGCGGTCGCACTGGTGAAGCCCACGGCTGCGGCTCCTGTCCGCGGACTACTAGCGGACGGCACGCAGAGGCGCAGGTGGTGGCAGATGCGGCGGAGCATGTTGCTGTTGCGGTCGATGTTTAGAGGCAGACTGGAAGGTCACGCGGCGAGAAGCAAGGTGAAGAAGCCCGTCTGAATGGTTCTCTCGTGGAGGTGTTGATTTGCTTTTTGCTGTTGATCGACAGGATCGGAAAGAAGCACACCTGATAATGAGAAAATCTGATACACACATCTGATTCGACAATAATGAATCAGACTGCGTGAAATGACAGAATCCGACTTGGCGCTTCAACACTGGAGCTCTTGGTGACGTTGAGCCACCAATCAAGATGCTTTCAAACACAGGTTCAAGTACCGCGATACCGTGAATGGGCATCGGCAACCATCGGAGATCTCTAGCTGAACCGCGCAAAACCACACTTAGGCAGTGTGCTGCTGGTTTCGTGGGCGGACGGATAAAGCACCGCCAGGTTCTCACAGTTGCTGCATTTCAATATTGCTCCAGCATGTGAGACTGAGCGATACGCGTGCAACCGTTGTGTTACAAAGGAGTTTGCTCAACTGTCGTGAAATGCGCAGAGCCCACAGTGTTTGGGATGGACTCTCTCACCAGCTCGCTCACAACCAAAGTCGCCATCGAACAAGCACATCCTGAGAGCGATATTAACGACACACACCATGCACCGCGCTAACTGGGATTTCGTCGCCCCTTCCTCGTGGTTGGGCTCGCTGGCCGACGAGGAAGCGCTGATGGGCGGCTTCGATTCGGATTTCCCCACCACGACCATCATGTTCATCCCCACACGTCCACCTACGCGCCGTGACGAAGCCATGCGGTCAGCAGGTGAAGGAGACGAAGGCGAGGTGACGATGGAGAGCTTCCAGGAAGGAGACGAGGAGAAGGAAGATGAAGACCAAGAGAGCTTTGACGACGACTTCTTCCATGACTTGCCCATTGGGACGCGAGCGCTCGAGACGCAGATGCCTGCGAACCTGAAGCCGCCGCCACAGAAGACCAAGGACGGCTACTCTTTCTACACGTACTCGTACAGCCGCTGCGCGACGCTGAACGACGAGGCAGATCTTGTGCACAGCACGCGTCGGCGCTATGAGGACTCTGCTGGACACCTCAAGGCGGTGCATAACCGGCGCATCGGCAACCGCACGCTCGAGTTCACGTGGAAGAAGAGCTCGGAGGACGACAGTGGACGCCACGACGTGAAAGTGTCCACTGGCGATGTCCACAGCTTCAACAAAGCGTGGGAGGCGACGCCCTTTGGCAAGGCGGAAGCGCAGGCGCAGGCGCAGGGCGAGAGGCACCAGACGCAGTACCCGGATGCGACTCCCGCAAAGGAAATCCCCTGAGCGTCCGTCTATCTGCAGGAAGGAACGAGGAGCTGAGCTACTGGCCACGACAGTCGAGAAGCTCATGCTGGTTGGCGAGGAGGTAGGCGTCCGTGCCTTCTTCAACTGACAATTTAGCAGCGATATTTGTTTGGGTTTTGGAGCGTGGACATTGTTGGGTTTTCAGGTAACTTGTGTGTGTGTGAGTGGCGAATTTATTAGTTGAGGGGTTCGAAGTTGTAGTTATCCGTTGTGGCATCTTCGTTGAGCTCTTATCGCTCGCCAGAGACTATAATAGCAGGTGCTTCGTTGCCATTTTCGACACAGCAGCACTGGCAAGAGACACAAACACCAAGACGCCTGGCGCTGTTAGCTGGTGCACTTGTGCTGTCCTCAGATCCAGGAAAACACACCGA
>JAASGK010000418.1:0-24807 GCA_023334195.1 Globisporangium emineosum
CGCGACGAGCTCCACCGCATGCTGAACGAGGACGAGCTCCGCGACTCGATCCTGTTGGTGTTCGCTAACAAGCAGGATCTGCCAAACGCTATGAGCGCTGCGGAGATGACCGACAAGCTTGGGCTTCACGGCCTTCGTCACCGCCAGTGGTTCATCCAGGCGTGTTGTGCGACGACCGGTGACGGTCTGTACGAAGGTCTGGACTGGCTGTCGGCCACTCTCCAGAAGCGAAAGTAAGCAGAGAGCGAGAGAGAGAAAAGTACTGCACGTTGCGGTATGAAACTCAGCACAGAAAGGAAAAAAGAAAGCATGCGACGCAAAGCAAGCGCCTTGGAGGACGTCCAACGACTTGCTCATGACGTGAAGATCGGCGTCCAGAGGTGGCGAACAAGCTGTCGTTCACTCAGTTTGCCAGTCTATTAGCGGTACATACATGAATAATAAAGTGAACTCTGCATATTGAAAACCATTCTTTCTTGTCTCTCAGTTGCATGGCTTTCTCATTTATCCATTCCCAAATGACAGCACTCGTGTTACAATGCGAACTCATTCTCCAATAGTCAAAATCCAAAAGTTAATTTCAAAAGTTAATCCGCGCAAATGGTGGGTGGATCCATTTCCTTATTATACCAAGCGGCCCATGAGCATCGACGGCCGCGGCGACACGCCAAAGTCCGACGCGCGTGAGTCCCCACGCGACAGGCGGGTGCGCTGCTCGGCGTCGCTGATTGCTGAGGATGCCGAGTTGCGGCTGTGGCGCGCGATGTACGCCTCGGCGACCGCGGTCTGCGGGTCATAGCTGTACGCGAAGCCGCTGGAGCTGGAGGAGAGGCGCTGCCGGCGCGACAGCGAGCTGCTCCGCCCATCCGAGAGTCGCGGGGGCGACGGTGAGTCGGCCACCATGGTCTCGTAGTAGTTCGGCTCGTCGTACAGCAGCTTGCCGCCGGACTCGAGTTGACCCAGCGTGGACGCTCTTGCCGGGTGCTTCTTGCCCTTGTTGAGCACGAATGCTTCCTGCACGATCTGCCACGGCTGCGGCTTGAAGCGGCGTTGGATGGCCGCCCACGAGAAGTGGCGCAGCAGGCACATGACGATGCACATGAGTACCACGAGCCAGTACGCCGGCTGGTTGAGCGTGTTCTGGATCGCGCCGTAGTCCGTGGGCGAGAGCGTCGGCAGCGAGCTCGTGAGCAGCAGCGTGCCGGGGACGTACATAATTATGCCAAAGATCCAGGACGCGACGGAGAACACACTCCAAGACATCTGCCACATGACCACCTTGAGGTTCGCGACGATCACCACGCATGTGAACGCCAGCACCCCATACTGCAGAAGCGGTGCGCTCCCCCAGCTGGAGTGCGAGTCCTGGAAGCCCAGCAGCAGGACGAGCACGACGATGGCGGACTCGTAGACCGCGCTGCAGAGCCACTTGAAGAACGTGTACCGGTTGAAGAGCTCTTTGCGAGGCCCCACGAGGTACAGCTGCGGAAACAAGCGGCTGATCTCCCAGGGCACGTCGTAGTCAAACACGCCGAGCACGCCGATCGGCAACGCCGTGTACACGAGGTTGAACATCTGGAATGAGAACTCGCTGTAGTACTTTTGGCCCGACGCACCGATGCTGAGCATGAAGTAGTACTGCGCGAGCGCCAGAAAGATGTTCTTGTAGAACATGTACCCGACGAGCGCCGCCATGCGTCTGTAATTCAGCCGCCCGTGGTGCAGCAGCAGCTTCTCGAGAAAGTAAAACTGCGCGATCGCGTAGTCACTCGAGTTCACGGCCTGCATGCCCTCCATGCCGCTGATACCCACGCCCACGTGCGCTCGCTGGATCATTGCGACGTCGTTCGCACCGTCGCCGATCGCGAGCGTGCGCACCTGCGTGTCTTTCTGGCGCACGAGCGTCACGATCTCGGCTTTCTGGCTCGGGGACACGCGGCAGCACACGACGCCCTCGCAGCGCATCGCGAGCTTGAGGAACTCGTCGCGGCAGCGGTCGTCTGCGAGCGTCACTTCGAGGCACTCGCCGTCGATCACGACCGCCTGGCGAGAGTGCGGATCCGCGTCGCTCTCGGCGTTCGCCTGCACGAGATGCGCCAGCACCTGGGCGACGGTCGGGAAGAGCTCCAGGTTGAGCACGAGCTGCTTCATGTCGTTGTCCATGAGCGAGCACGCGTACGCGATGTTGATCGCGGTCTCCTGCTTGTCGCCCGTGAGCATCCAGACCTTCATGCCGGCCTGCATGAGCCGCGCGATCGCACGCGGCACGTGGTCCTGGAGTTTGTCTTCGATCGCGGTCGCGCCGAGCAGCTCGAGGTCCTGCTCGATCTCGCTCATGAGCGCGTCGATCCTGTTCGGCAGGTCGTTCTTGCGCTTCTCGATCTCTTCGAGCGACGCGTTCGCATCCCGGAACCGCTTGCTCCAGTCCACGTACGCGTTCTCAGCCAGGCGCTTGTGCGCGATCGTGAGCGTGCGCAGCGCGTCGTCGGCAAAGCTCTCCAAGTGACCCAGGGTCGTGTCGAGGAGCTCCGGAGCGTTGGCGGACTTGGAGAGCAGCGGGTAGATCATGTTGTCCGCGCCCTTGGTGAGCAGCCAGAACTCACCGCGCGGGTTCTGCACCACGATGGACATGCGCTTGCGATCGCTCGTGAACTCGAGCACGTCCAGGACCTTGAACTCCTGGAGCTCCGAGTCCAGCGCTTTGTTCACCATGAGGCTCTTGTTCACCACGCGGACACGCGCGACGCCCAAGCCGCGCGACTCAAAGCTGAAGCCAAAGTACTTGGCAGCGGATACCAGCGCCTGCTCGTCTGGGGATGATGCGGAGAAGCGCACCTCGGAGCTGCCTTCAATGGTCTCAGGGATCACCGTGTGGCACAGACTCAGGTGCAGGAAAAAGAGCGCCTCGGTGGCGTTCGCGTTCTCCACGAGCGCATTCTCAAGTCGGTCGTCTTCAAAGTTCACGTACGGCATCTTGGGCCTCCTGTTCACGTTGGCCTTCGCATCAGCAGCGACTTGGTCCTCCCCCTCCTCGTCTTCAGGCACAAAGATGCCCTTGCGGCGCAGCGTGGCCTTGCCGATCTCGGTCATGCCCGTGCCGTACGACACGCCGTTGATCGAGCACTTGCGAAACTCCATGACGTTGCACGTGAGCGTGCCGGTCTTATCGCTGAACACGTACGAGATCTGGCCGAGCTCCTCGTTGAGCCCCATGGAGCGCACGCTCATGCGCACGTTGAGCGGCTCGTAGTAGAGCTCGCGGTCAAGCGAGATGAACACGGCCTGGAGCATCATGACCACCGACATGGTCACGTAGAGCGATACGGGGATCATCTGGTACATGAGCAGCAGGTACTGGCCGACGGTCACGAACCACTGGAGCGTGGCCGTGCGGTTCTCGCCCAGGTACACCTGGTCACTCTCGTTGCGGTGCATCCAGGCCACGTGGATCGTCGCCGCGAGCATGCAGAGCAACAGCAGGAACAGGAACAGGTAGATGATCATCTTGTTCACAGATTCGTTGATGGAGCTCCACTTGGGGCGCGACGCCACCGAACTCTGCATGATTTTGGTGTCCGGCCCCGTGTTGATCACCAAGCCATAGATCCAGTCCGTGTTGCGTAGCTGGCAGCCGCGCAGGATCACGTTCTTCATGGAGACCGGCTGCTGGAGGATCACCGACGCATCAAGATTGCTGGGCAAGTTCTGGTACTTTGGTGGGTTCGCGCTGGCCGTCGACATGGTGAGGATGCCGTCGAAGCGGCCGATGACTTTGTTGGGGTTTTCGCAGCGCAAGTAGCCCTCTAGTGCCCGCACCTGGAGGGAGCTTTGGGTGTGTAGCGTCGCGTCGCACGCGTGACGCAGCTTCAGATTCGTCTCACCGTCCAGCGACTTGGTCTCGACGTAGCAGATGCCACTCGGGTCGCTCGGCTCGACCTCGTCAACTGCCAAGATGAGCAGGTCGGCTGGCGCGGTCTCGCGGTTGCGCATCTTCACGATCGTGCCGACCGTCAAGTCGGCCCAGGCAATCGCTGAGACCTCGGGGTCCTGCGTCGGCTGGATCTTGGCAGTGGCCGCGCCGTCGAACGTCGCGGTAATGACGTGGCACTCGGCCGAGTTGGCTTCGTCGTCGGCCTGATGACGGCGGCGGTCCTCGATGATCGAGAGGATGCCGTCGACCGCGAGGATGAACATGAGCGCCGGCAGCGTCGACGGAAGGCCGTTCGTGTTGGAGATGGACTTGATCGTCTGCAGCGCCGACACGAGCAAAAAGTACGCGTTCGCGAGCTTGCGGAACGATTCGATGAGGAAGAGTGGCAGGAAGTTCCAGACCGTGTACTTGGACGTGATTACCACGTTGGAGCAGAAGCCATCCTCGGGCCGGTTGCTGCTCGGCTCGCTCGCCAGGCGCTTGGGCAGACCCACGACGCGGTAGTCGCTCTCGCCGCTAGTTCCACCTTCGCTGTCGCTGCTCGCCGCCAACGGCGCTGTGGCGGTCAGCAGCACATCGCTGTTGTCGTCGTCGAGCGTCTTGGGGGTCTGCAGATTGCGATACCCGTCGGTGCGCGTGGCGTCCTCCATTCGAGCTGGCGCGTGCGGGTCAAGTGAGCTGCTCGCGCCGTCGGTCGAGAAATGCCGAGAGCGGGGACTGAGCGATGTCGAGCTCTTCTTCAAATCGCGGATTCTCTCTTGAGGTGCAGGGTTCCGGGTGCGGAGGAGGAGCAGGACATCAGCAGCATCTGCTGTGGGTGGGCGGCTTGTCAACGAGTCCAAGTCACGCAACATTGGATATTGATGATGGTGTGAACTGGCTTGGTGATTTCGAGGTTTAACAGCATAAAACCTTGATGTTGGGCGAAGCAAGATTTTCCTCCCGAACCCGAGCAAAGAACAGCCATTATTTACGTATCTGAGTAACTTGTTCACGTCGTAAAAACCCTGAAAAAGTGTCGATTATGCTCGAAAGTACTGGTATAAATTATTAAACATTTACTTGCTTGCCAAAATGTGCCCTGTTTATGTCCTTGTAGACAAGAATTCGGGACATATTATCATTTGTTAGGGATTAGGGCTTGACTAAAAATTAATTGCCTGCTCGACCCATCATCTCGATATTTTCCCTTCAAGAGGTGTGCTCAAGACTCACTTGTCAATGCAAGTCGCCCCAACGTTGATGGCTCTCTGGTGCCTATGATGTGGAGCATTTGAGTGCAGCCGCGGGACGAGACTCATCTGTGGCGCCGCATCTGAGTGCTCACTTTGTTTTGTGGAGCGCCTTGGTATTTGCACGAAGCTCCCTCATTCACTCCTCTCGAGATTGATTGAGTCCGCTTCCATTGCTTTTCACTACGCGTTTACGCCGCATGTTGCGATTGTTTTCTTTTCTTGCGCTGCGGAGTCGTCATCATCATGATCATCTTCGCGATTGGAAGAACGAAACACGCAGAGCAAAACTCTCTTTCGAGCTTTCAGCAGGCCAAGCAACGACCGAAGTGAAGAGCTGGCAGCTTGTTCAGCTCTAGCCTGAATGGCACAGGAAGGAGACCACTGCACCATCGACGACACGACTCGAAAAACAAAAGGCGCTCAACAGTAATGAGCAGGTGGGATCTCTCTTGCGAGCATCGCCGTGGGCATTTTCGAAACGCGAGAGAGGAGCGAGCGATTCACGCGATCACAAGCACCACCCCTTTTCACCACAAGGGGACACTTGTACGATCCATGATCGTCCCACCCACAGCACCAGAACACCACACAGAATGCGTCTCCTCCCTCTCCAGACAAGGTGACTGTGGACCTACTGCAACTTGAAACTGGGTCAGCAGCTCCTCGCGCTCAGCATTACTGTATATCGGTTGGAGACGACGTTGACGTTGTGGGGACGGCGCACTCAATATTTTCACTCATTCACGAACAGTCCACCATCTCACTCCAAAGCAACATCTGCAGAGCTTAACTGGATGGGGCGTGCCGGGTACGCTCAGTTCTTAGATCACCTGGTCGCGATTCGCCTCTTCTGCCGAGAGACCTCCGTCGTGTGCAGTGCGAGTGTTCGCTGGGACTTGCATTCCGCAACCACGCCTTCCTGGTTTCCACAAGGACGAGCACTCCAATCTTGTTTTGGCTGACCTGCTCAAGCACGATGCGTCTATCGCATGCATATATAGAGAGAGCAGGCGGTGCACCTGCGCGTGCTGAGAGCTAGTTAACAGCTCTTCCCAGTTCTTGCATGAGGCTATCATGGGAGTGAGTGTGTTTGTGTGAAAGCATGGAGTAGAAAACAATCAGTCAGCCGTGCTGATAAACCTGCTCACTGTTGTGTTGTTGCTGATACGAATCTGCTTATGGGGGTCTGCTTAGCCATGGCTTCTCTTCTCCTTCTGATGCTGCGAACGCACTCAAAGTCCCTTGTGCTGCCAGATTTACGGGTTCTCGCCCAACATCATGCCCACGCGCTTCATGATGTAGTCCTTTGCCGGGTCGTACGGCGAGTCCTTGCTCGGGATTTCCAGCACCGTCGGTATTGTCTTCTCGTACGCGTTGAGCAAGTGGCGGATCTCCTCTGCGATCTAATATCCATCCAACAAACACACACACACACACACAATTAGTCAACCACGTGGCGATCAAAAGGATTACATTGGGAGCTACCGCTTTGCTGGCGGGACAAACGCGTACATGTTGGTTGATCAGGATGATCGCAATGTCATCTCGGCTCGTCAGGCTGCGGAACGTCTCTTCAATCGCAGAGATCGGCGTCGCTGCGAGTACAAACACATACAACCACACACATAAATGCACACACAGAGAATATCAGCAGCATCAGCTTCAAGCTCTATCCAGCGAGCGCGATCCATTCCGTTCGGTCTGAAGAGGCGACTGACGCATTGCAAGCCACAATGCAAAAAACCAGCAGACGTACTGGACTTGACGACAAGGAAGTTGGTTCCTTCGGCCGTGCGGTGCCCCACGCCCGCGAGGATGAAGCCCGTGACCGTGTCTTCGTCACCGATCACGCCGATCAACTTGGTGCCGTCGCTCATAATTGCTGTTTGTTTTGGCTTCTTGGCTCCCTTCTCTGTTTCTGGTTCTTTTGGATCTCGCGGCACTCTTGACTAAGTACGATTGGAGCTGCTCGTTCCATTTCGTACTTTGAAGGATATTCACAGTTGTGTGGGCGGGGTCTGAGGGTTCTTTTTTACTCTCGCGAATTGTATTGGCGCGAGACAAATCGACGCACCACACGACCGCTTTCTGATGATGTCGGCTGGTGCGACGCAGCATTTGCAGGGCCTCGTGGCGCGAAAGAGCGCGAGCGCCGAGCCCAAGACCCACGCGCAGTACTTCAGCCACGTGGCCGACGTCGTGCGCGTCAACAACGACCTCACGGCGCTGCGGTGCGTTCGCCTCTCTCTCTGTCCAAACTCTATGCTTTGGTGGCTATGGACTCACTCATGCTTGCTTGTTCCTGATGGTTGTTGATGGTTGCAGCACGTACAACTTGAAGCGCAGGCGGCAGGTGGCGTACCAGGGCTATGAGGCTGTTCTCAACAAGAAGAAGCGGAGCGCCATCAAGTGAGTTTGTGTGTGTGGATACGGAGGAATTTGAGGAAGCGATGGCTTATGAACGTTTTGTGTGTGAATGTGTGTCTGGGAATATACAGAACGACGCCAAATGTGGATGCTGCAACGCTGCTCCTGGGCCGAATCAGCTCAGCGTCTGCTGGTATGAGTGCGAATGCTACTGCAGCAGGAGCAGCGGCGTACATCAGTCCGTTCCAAGCCGCGACGACCGCAAATGCAAACGCGACTGCGAATGCGAATGCTGTGGCGGCAGCGGCAGCTGCTCGACCTCAGCCAGCAGCCACAAAGGCACCGAAGCCGATTCTTGCAGCACCAGCAACTACGCCGAATGTCGCCCCACCGATGATCGCGCCGGCGCCGAAACAAGTGGCTCAAGCTCTGACTCCAGCTCCAGTACCTACGCGCAACTCTGCTCCAGTTTCAGCCCCAACAACAGCCTCGGTGCCGAAACCGCAAGCAGTGATGGCCACATCGATCGCGCCCCCAGTGATCGCGCATGCCCATGCTCACGCGCAGGCTCAAGCGCAAGCTCAAGCACGCGCGCAACAAGCTCAGTTACAGGCGCAGGCAGCGCTTGCGAAAGCACAGTCTGCTCAAGCGATCCACCAAGCGATGCCGAAGCGGTCGGATTTTATCGTTGGCACGGCTGTGCTGATCCGAGTGAGTCCGCAGATGTGGTTGCTTTGCGTTATCATATCTTGAACTGCGTTGATCTAACTGGCGCTGTGCGTACATTTGTCGCAGCACACTGCGGATCTCGTCGCATGTGGAGCTCGCAACCTGGCAGGAAAGACGGTATGGCCGGCTGCTGTTCACTTTTGCACGTCACTTGCACCTTTGAAAACACTGATGTGGTATTCCTTGAAATTTTGACAGGGGCGAATTGTATCTGCGCCGCAATTGTATGGCCAAGAGCTCTACTCGGTGTACATTGACGACCACGAGACTGTCTTTCAAGTGCCGTTCAACGCGCTCACGCTGGTGCGTCCAAGCGCTGCGGCTATGGCGCATGCACACCAGCACCTCAGTATGAAGTCCAACCAGGCACTGATCCCAGGGATCATCCCGTCGGCGCAGATGCCGAACCAGCAAGGGCTGCGACCATCACCGACACTGGAGCAGATCAAGATGGAGCACTCGGTGCAGCTTCATCGCCTCATGCAGCAACAGTACCGAGAGATACAAGTGCTGCAGCAGCGCTACGCCGAGTGCCGGCTGGTGAACCCTGCTGCGCTGACTAGTATCCAGAACGAGCTCTCGAAGCTCCGACTCGTGCATTTGTCGCAGGTGCAGACGCTGAAAAGCAAGCAGGCGCTCGACCTGCTGGGTAAATGAGATCCTTGACTCGTTTTCGGTGACAGACGTTTCGTAGAAAGAGAGAGAACAAGAATACATGAAATACGATGAGCTCCTCAGAGACGCAAGACCACGGTAAAATGAGTAAAATGCATAACCTTCCCACTTTCTTTTTCAGTGTTTCATCAATGTTCGTCTACTTCACCGCGGGAAACTGAGCACCAATCATATCTGAGAGCATTTTTTCAGTGTTCACGAGAGAGATCCAACTCTCAATCATTCACAAATGCAATCAATACCTGGATGCGCCCCACCGCACTTCCAAAAGCAGAGCATGTAGTCTAACTCTGCGCTTACTGCTGGTAGTATGCAGCGTACTGGGCTTGAGTGTAAGCTGCGGTCGTCGCCTGGGGAGTGTCAGCCTGGGTGTACGCTTGAGCACCATATCCCTGAACAACAGCATTTGAATCCACAAGTGGTTAGCATGATGCACAGCTTGAACGGACCAAAGCAGTACATGCAAAGGGAAGAAACATGCAGAGCTCCCCGTCACATGACGCCCCCACGCTGTGGTGCTGGGCAACTATCTCCCGCTCTGAGGACCGTCAGGTTCTGCCCGAGTCCATCACAATTACTATTGTTGTGCAATAGTCTCCTCTTTTTGGTACATCATCAATAAATGTTGAGGAAAGTGCACAAAAGAACAACACGCATGACGTTACCTGGTAGCCTTGGTAGTACTGCGAGTACGCGGCGGGAGTGGCGGCTGCCGCGCCAACAACAATAGGAGCTGCTCGAACCGGAGGGGTCGCAACAGCATCGTATCTTGGTCGCTTTACGCCAGCGACGGCACCGTGGATGTAGCCGTTCGAGGAAGAGGAAGCCTGCGCACTGGACTCGAAATTCAACAGCTTCAACTCTCGCTCGCGCGGCATGGCGTTTTTGCGCTTCCACGTGATCTCATTCGCGAGGACCTCACGCACAGCAGCGACGTTGTCCGCGTACGTCTCCATGAACTCCACGTACTGGAACCACAAATCGCTCTTCTCGTCGGTCGATAGTTCAGAGCTGTCGGAAATAGCGTCTTGGTAGACCTTCTCAGTGCGCGCCACGAGATCTTCGCCGCCAGCACTGATTTCAAAGTGAATATAGTTCAGCCAGAGCGGAAGTGACGTGGTCGTGGCCTTCAGCGCATCGTCGAATACAGAGCGCGCAAGTTCAACATCACCAACCTTTTTGTGCAGAAAAGTCGCGTAGCAAGTCGCAATGTGACCATACACGTCTGGCTGCTGCGCCGTGAGCTTTTCTAACGCACGCTGGTACCCTTGCTTCGCAGCTTCAAAGTCTCCTCGTCGGCGCTCGAAGTTGCAGTACCGAAGGAAAGCTTCTACAAGGTTTGGGGCGACGTCGTTCAGCACTTTCATGTACGCTTCCCTGGCGTTGTCGTACTTCTCATGGGCTTCTAGGAAAGATGCATACTCCAGGTAGATCGACGCACGATACTTGAGGAAAATGTTCACTGCACGGGAGTAAACCTTGATTGCTGCTTCAAATCCTTGCGATTTTTCCTTCCAGTTCGCGTATCGGATCCAGAATTGCTCGTAGTTTGCACACGCGATCAGGCATCGCTCATACAAAACTTCGCAGCGAGCTTCGTCACCAGCGACCTCTTCGTAGTCCAGGTAGTTATGCCAGTTCTTGAGCGCGGAGTCACTTACCGGGGTGACGTGGAAGTAGCTTCGGTCGATTCCTGCTTCAAACGCCTGTCGTCGGTACATGGCTTCGACGGTTTTGTTCTTCACAACCTCGACACTGTTGACAACCTTGACGCGCAAGAGTCCTTCATCCATCATCTCGTCCTCTCCAGCGAGCGCGTTCAGCTCGTCCGTCGTCGCCAGTGTGTGCAATTGCTGAGCCAGTACAAACTGGTTATACTTTTCCCAGAATTCCTCGACGTTGCTCAGCGGCTGGTACATAATGCGCTTGAACACTTGGTTGAGTCGAAGCATGTCGTTCTATCACACAATGAGATATTAGGAGTTAGCCAGCGAAATTACTCTGAGTTATGTGCAGTTCGAGAATACATACGTTCACCGTCTCGAGGGTAATGTAGGAATCCCACAATGGACCCGCCATCGGGTCGCCTCCGCACGCCTCCAATGCACTCTCCAGGGCCCTACATGAGCAAAGACAGCACATATCATCCAAGACGCATGTCAGATACATGATCTGCATTTGCTCCAAATAGAAAGCCAACATCATCAATACTCACACCCGCGCTTCGTCCACTGGCACTCGGATCGTCTGAATCAGGAACTCGCAGTACTTCACCCACATATCTACACTGTGGCGCACCGCAACGACGCCGCGCTCATACACTGCGCGCGCTTTCTTCGTCGCCGTCTCTTGGTCCACCACAGGCGCGCCATCCGCATCCAATCGCTTCACCAGTGCGTACTCGTATTGCGCATACTGACGGATAATTAACGCAAAGACGAATGCACACCCGCTTAGCCTCCGTGGCGGTTTAATGTCAGATCACATGCAACGGAATCTCTCCTTACCTTGTTCCAGTAGCCAAAGCAGAGCGGGAACTCGACGAGAAAGCGATCGAACGTCGACTCGATCGTCTCGAGCGGCATCGACGGCTGTTATTCACACACATCCAGCACAAGCGCATGCACATTGTTAATCCATCCATCCATTAACCAAGCGGCCATGGACAGCTTTGGTATCCAAAAGCGCATGTGAATGGACGCACCTCATTCTCCACGAGCGCGAGCAGCTGCACCCACGAGTTGAAGTCTAGCGGGTTCTTCTCGACCACCTCGTTGAAGCGCTCGACCGGCGTCTTAATGACTTCGACCTGCTGCGCCGCTACTGCTGCGGCGGCCTCTGTCGTCCCATTGCTGTCGACCGCCATGGCCGCCGTCGATGTCTGCACCGCGTCCATTTCGCTTCGTCTTTGGTATCCGACGCGTTTGTTTCCTTTCTAGCCAAAATGCGGCTTTGCGCGCAATTGGTGAGTGGAACCGAGGGGTCGGGAACCTCGTCGTGTTCGATGCCATCCGTCCTGGTTGGATACAAACACCAAGGTTAACTAGAGATTGCACTGACAAGGAGTCGTTCTAGAACTGGTTAGTGGGAATAAAATGATGTGGGCCACCTATAGTTAAACCTGATGAATAGCATATTTTAGCAGCAAATGACAGAAGTCAGGTTCGCTTGCATTTTCATGACAAGCACCCCAAAAAAGTGTCGACAGCTGTGGGACTCGAACCCACGCGGGTTGCCCCAGTAGCAAGAGTGCGCTGGGAGCAGCATACCGATATGCGCCCCAATAGATACCGCATCTACCGCCTTAATCGCTCGGCCAAGCTGCCACAATAGTTTAACCCATTTGAACCGATTCTGTTGAGGTCTGACCAAGTCATTCATGGAATATGCGACCACCTTGACACATTGATAACAATTTTTATAAACCTGCACTTCCTCGTTGGGACTACTTACTATTAGTCTGTGGCTTTTGCCTGTGTTCATAATAATACATGGTGGCTGCCCTCTTACCTCTTGCACAATTGCTTTTTCACGCGCTTCAGGAACTTCCGACTGGACGCGAACATGGTCTTCGTGCAGAAGACGAGCCCAAAGCCGATGAGTCCTCCGCACAGTGCCGCGGTGAACGGCTTTTTGAAGGTCTCTGCGATAATGTAGCAGAGCACGGACAGCGGCAGCGCGGAGAGCACGAACATGAGCGGCATCCCGCCAGGCACTGCGATTATCCACGCAAAAAACATCAGAACTTGGTCAGAACCAATTTCAAAATTGGTTTTGTCGATCTCAATATAATATAGAAGGGATCACTTACATTTTGCTGGGCGGGGCATGTACGGCAGCGATCGACGCAACTCGAGAGCCGCAAAAATAATGAGGATCTGCACCAACGCCGAGAACGTGTTGGTGATCTGCAGCAGGTCCTTAAACTCGAAAATGGACACGACCAGCGTCACGACCAAGCTAAAGACGATCGACACGTACGGGGCGTCGAACCTTGCGCTATGTCTGTGGATAATCAAAGTAAGGTACGTAGAGAGAGATACCGTTAGATAGGAAGCTACAGCTATCCCAAATCGATCAATCAATGCCTTACCTTTTCATCAGTTCTGGGGCGAGTCCCGCCTCTGCCATGCCGCTCACTTGGTAGCCTTCGCAGAAAATCTGCGCCATGAACATGCCGGCAAGTCCACAGGCAGTGGCAAACACGATCATACCATGGAGGAATGCGCCGCCAATTGTCTTTGCGAGCACGACGAACTCTTTGTTCTCCATTGCGAGCCAGTGGGTGCGTGTCGCGCAGTAGGACGCGAGCAGCGGTAGCAGGTAGAACATGACGATGATGAGGTACGTGAAGTAGATGGCGTGTGGGAACGTCCGCGCTGGGTTGAGCACCCGTCCGCCGAACGTGGACGTCAGGTAGAAACCATTGTAGCTCCAATAGAGTGTGTTGGTCAAGTAGACCCAGTCGGTTGGGGCGTCGGTTGCAGTTTGGATGTAGTCGCGGCTGACGAGTGACGCCTGCGAGAAACCCCAGGCAGTGAGCACTGCGAAAGGGAGCAACACGCAGAGCAGTAGACACACCAGCAAGGTCTTGGAGAGCACGCGTGCTCCAAGTAAGCTCGGCAGCGACAGCAGGATCGTGACTCCAGCCTTGACGAAGTACGCTTCTACCCTCGATAGATTCACACTGAATGCAGCCATGAGCAGCTCATAGAGCAGTCCAATGCGCAGAACGCGCGCAAAGATCCCCGACAGCCACGCCCAGTACCCTTCTTGGAACGCCGTGAACGGTCCAAACGCGTTCAAGACCCACATGACGTGGCCACCGTCCTCTGGAAGCGCCGAGCAGAGCTCTGCGATGATGTACGCGAATGGACCGCTGCAAAGCATCGGGAAGAGCACAAGGCTGATGGTGCCTGTGACTGGGTCAGCGGCGATGATCCGGTCTGGACCAAGTGGCCCTCCACAGACGCAGAAGAAGCAAATCGCGAGCACGCCGACGGTGTCCAGCACGCGATACCGCGAGACTTCGAATGGCGTGCTTCGGTTGCCTTTCTTGGCATTGTGTCGCCGTGACCGGCCGATCATGTCGACGGACTCGAGGTCATCGAGCGAGAACCGCGGGTCAGACAGGAAGAACCTACTCGTGTGGCAGTGAAGTAATAATACATAGGTTCGAACGTGAGGCCCAGAAGAGCCACAACACGCACGGAGGACGGATGCCTTATTGAACGTACCTGTCAACGGCGATGACCTCGTCCGACATCACGGCGATCTCTTCCTCTTCAGGGATGGCGTGCGCGTGGAATGAGCCCGGCTGCCTCATTGGCTGGTGGCTGCGGAGGTGATACATGTCGTCTTCTCTGGCCGTGCACAGTCAATGGGTGTCAGCTTTTCCATCCGCTCGTGGGGTCGAGACTGCTTGCTGTTTGTGCGTCGTCAATAGTCAATTTGTACTCGAGAGCGCGAAGACGATGCGATGCGATCGTCGAAGCACAGACTGGCAAGTGGAGACCGCTGCTGAGGTGGGGCGCGCGGGTGTTTGCTCGCCTTTCGAGTGATGCGTGGGTGAGTGGACTGTGTGAACGCGTCCACAGAGCCATTGGAGGTCTCTCAAAAGTGCCCTTGGCTCTTGGTTCTTTCAGAAACAGAGTGCAAGAGAAAAACCATTTTGAATCTTCGACATCGCCCATCTCCAGCAATGCTGACGCGTTGATATGTGTGACTTTGCAATCATGTCTGACTCTTTGACCTCACCTTTTGCATATTCATGTGAAAAGATCTGATTTTTCCTAATTGAATTTTTGAAAGGGTTTTATTGATAGTAAAAAGGGATAATGCAGCCGGCGTATTGAAGTGAGTGATACCTCGGGCTGGTGCGATCAAAGCCTCGCGAATCTCATTGTACATGGTTTTGTGAGCTTCTCACCAATGCGAGGAGCTCCGTTGTCCACAACTGAACCAAAACCCGACTGATGGCGCTACCCGCTTTGGGTTCGAGAGCTCAGCGGTGACACGAAATCTGAACTGAACTGAGCCCGCGCAGGAGGTCTGCCAAGTGGCAGGTGACGAGTCGTCACCATTCGCGCTCGCTGGACACCTTGTCTTAGACATTTTTCATTTTGTTCCTCATGTGTCCACTTTTCAGTTCAGCACTCGTGAAAACGCGCATCCGTCCACATTCGGAGCAGGTATCACTTCAACGTCCATGGTGACCAACACTCTGATTGCTCATCGGTGGTCATCGATGCGTGCTCCTGACCGCTGGTGCCTGGTTCAGCCGCTTCACACGCGGACTCTGCAGCGAGACCTTGAGCGGCACTTGCAGCAGCATGCTGCTGGCGTTCAGGCTGATCATCGAAATCGCCGGCTCGGGAGGTCGCATGGCAACACGGTCGTTGTCCAGCGTCTGCTGCACATGCGTGCCCTCGAGGTGCGGCGGTGAGCGCACTGTTTGGCTCCGCTGGAATGCATTGCGGAATGTGCCAATGGAGCGCAGTTGATTACGAGCTGCTTCACTGGCTTCAGTTACAGCACTACCAATAGGAAATGAGCTCTGCCGCTGGGCTCCGAGGACTTGCTCACCTAGCTTGGGCTGCAGCGGTCGAAGTGGTACATAAGACGACGAGGGTGGTCGCCGCACGCCATGCTCCGCGTACTGTCGCGTCATCTCTAGCGCAACTTCCTTGTCATCCAGGAACACGTCGTCATCTCTCTCGTGAACGTCGCCCATATAGTCTTCGTTCTCTTCATCAAGCAAATCGTCCGCATTACACGAGCTTCTGCTTCGAAGCGACGGTCGCTTGGGGAGTGTCACCGTGCTCTTGCTGCTGCCTTTCGACTGCCACGTGCGGAACAACTGTTCGACCTGGTTCATGATCGAGCTCTTTGAAAGTAGCTTCTGTGTCGCCTCAATCACGATCTCGGGCGTCGGGGTCAGCACGCCGTCGATGCCCGTTAGCTGGAGCAGCAAGATCTCCACAATCTGCAGATCTTTCTCCATCGCGCGCTCTTTGTCTGCCACCGCCTTTGCGAGAATGCCAGCACCGCTGAACGTGCTCGCTCGGTGGTAGTGCTTCTGGGTCGCGGCCGCATTCGTAAGGCGCTTGCTGCTCCGCTTCCGGGTATCATCGAGACTCCTGGTGCTACTGCTGCTGCTGTTGTTGTTGCCACTGCCTTCACTGTCAGCCGCGGCATTTTCCTCCCGCGCCACGAACACCTTGAGTCCGTAGTACCGCGCTTGATGGAAGAGCGCCTCGTTCTCCTTGGCCGAGTTGCTCAGCAGCATCTCCTGGCCGAAGAGCAAGATGTCAGCGTATCGTGCGTACCAGCCCACACGTCGCACGTGATGTCTCGGAGGCAGCAGTGCTGAACGTCTGCAGTCCTTGATCAGCGTCCAGAGCGGCTGTCGTTTTCGAAAGAAGTCCAGGATGCACGTCTGTCTCGAGAGGATGCACACGCGGTCGTCCGAGATCTCGCTCACGCGCAGCGCGGCCACGAGACGCACCCAGAGCAGCCGCAGCTCGTCGGGGCTCTTGCGCTGTAGCTGGAAAGACGGCAGCGATGATGTAGAGCTATAAGAGTAGTTCTCTTCATCTGGAAACTGGATGATCACGCTCGGTGGGGGTTTTGCGTGTTGCCTCTTTTCTGAACGGCCGACTGCAATCACTCGAGGATTTGAAGTAGTGCTTTGCTCGGATTGGAGGCGTGAGAGTGCCTCTGAGAGCGTTAGCACGCCCATCGCGGAGCTTTTCATGCGCTTGACCACTTGAGGAGGACGCTTGCGGCTAGAGCACACTTGAGCCGCAGTTGCGTCATTAGTGGAGCTCATGGCTGCGTTAGCGTTGGCAAGGAGAGATACCCCGACTCCTTCAAACGAGGACACGGAGCTGCTGCTCATGCTCAATGTGGGCAGTTGAGTCGGGACGTTGACGACCATACGCTGCATGTTGTTGCTACTACCAACACTGTTGTTTCTGCCTTGATAAGAAGTCAGAGTCGATGCAGCATCGTCAAGCAGCACGAGTTTCTGGTCTCGCAGCGTGTGCAGCGTCAGCAGCAGCGCCATCGCCTCATCCTCCGCGCGGCTGCTCTTGCGCATCAGGACGCTCGCATGCGGCGAGCTCAGCAGTGAAGGACGTCTGCTCTCCCTCACTTTGCGCTCGCAATTCCGCACAAAAGCGTCAAGCTGCGCGCCGAGCACCACCAGATGACCGTCAAGGGTGCTTCGAACACGCAGGCAAATGGAGGTCACCCCGTCGCCATCGTCATGGCCAGTGAAAGTACCTGCTGTAGCTGCAGCTGCCAACACTCGGATGGATTCTTCGATGTCGATGCAGTCAATGGGGTTCACCACCACCGCGACTTCTGTAGTAGCTGACTTCATAGAGGTCGAAGAAACCTTAGCGGCTCCGTTACTGCTGGGAGCAATAGCGCCGGGTACTGCACTGGTCGTTATAAGAGCCGTATGGAAATGGTCGATAAGCGCATGCCCCACCGCCTGTGAGATGTCCGCGACATCCAGGAGCTTCTTCTTCTCTTCGAGGGTCAGCACAGTGTCGATCACGCCCACTCGACGCGCTGGGGGATGGCCAGAAGCAGGTTGTCTCTGCGGTGCCTTTGCTGCCGTCATGAACCCAAAGCTCTTGGTGGGAAGAGCCTCAAACGTATCGTCCTCAGCAATCGAGCTCGGAACAGCAGCCTTCTCGCGGTCGTACAGCTCACCCATGGTCTCAAACACAAACGTGCCACACTCTGGGAACCCATCGAAGGAGAGCACCCACTTGTCTTTGAAGCACGACACGAAGCTCTGGTCGAGACTGCGCCAGACTCTCATCCCGCGCGGCGCAAAGTCCATCGACTGTACGAACTCGCCGTGGAGGTACTTGATGCCGACGTACTTGGAGCTCGGTCGGCTTCTTTCAGAGTTTCCAAGGCTGCTGCTATTACCAGAGGGTCTGTTCAGTACTTTTGCATCGAAGAGCTTTGGATCGAGCACGCTCCAACCGTCTTCCCAGTCGTGGTGGCTGCACTTAGCGCCGAGCGCTTCCGCAAGCACGACGTGCCCGAGTCCCAAGCCGCACAAAACCGCTCGCTTGTCGCTGTAGATCTGCCGAAGCAGCTTCTGGAGGTTCTTTCGCCAGGGACCGACACTCTTATTGCCACTACTAGATCGCTTGGTTGTCTCTGAATTGAACTGTCGATCATCATTGGAGCTCGTGGTACT
This sequence comes from Globisporangium emineosum, assembly GCA_023334195.1. Lineage (NCBI taxonomy): Eukaryota > Oomycota > Peronosporomycetes > Pythiales > Pythiaceae > Globisporangium > Globisporangium emineosum. Next base: position 18,164 of record JAASGK010000418.1, read on the forward strand.
CTCGGAGGTATCTGGACGACTCTCGTTCCCTGCTTGAGCGTGATTCGCTCCGTTGCTCGGCCCACCGGCGACGAGAAAGCCATGCAGTACACGTTGAAGCGCTCGCGTAGGGAACTGGGACTTGATGCAGTTGAAGAGCTGCCACTCGATGCTCGCAAAGCCCTGCTCTCTCGCGGCGCGCTCGAGGAAGCGCTGGTAGAGACCCATGTACTTGGCCCCAAAGTGCACATCGCAGAGCAAGATGCCAATGCGGAGCACGCGCTCAGGCTGCTGTTCCTGTTGTTCTTGTTGCTGTGATGGCTTGGCTTCTGTTGGCGCTGCTTTCACAGAACCAGGGCTTCCTTCAGCGCTCATGTTGGATTCGCAGAGCACGCGGCTGAGTCCGCGCGCGATCGCCTTTGCGACAAACTGGCGGATGAAGTTCTGGTGCAGCGCGCTCTTCATGAGCGACGACAACGCGATTCTCCTCAACAACGACCTGCTCTTCTTCTCCGCAAGCTGGCGAGCGCTGGGTGTCAACGACATGATCTGGCGCGACGAAGATGACGGGCCACCGCCTACTCGCTTTAACGTACTGGACCTGGTGATGTTCGCAGTACTCGGCTGCTGGTCTGTGGGCAGGATCGTGCGGCGTCTCGCTTCCACGCGCGACTGGATCTCCTGGTGGTTCTCGTCGCGGTGCAGTCGCAACAAGCGGCCGGCGAAGTAGTTCCACCGGCGACACGCGTTCTCGTGGCGACGCCGCTTCTGGTAGAACTGCTTCTTCTTCAAGTCCTCTTGCTCGCGGTGCTCTCGCTGCTGCCGCTGACGCTGGAGCTCGGCCTCTCGCTTGCGAGCCTCAACGCGTGCACGTAACTCGCTTGCGTACTTGTCGATCTGTACTTGGAGCTCCTCGTTGTCCACAGTGATAGCAGCAGTTGCTAGATCGCTAGGCATCGGCGAACTCGAGTTCATTTGTCCCTGGACCTCGGGGATGAGCGACTCGCTGGTCGCAAACTCGAGCAACGCCAGGCGGTGCGTGCCGAACCGCTGGCACCGGTACTGGGTTTGGATCCGCAGAGCGTGCGCGTGGAGGTGCGCTCGGTCCACTGCTCGCTGCGCGCGAGCGTCTTCCAGTCGAGCCAGCAGGTGCGCTCGGTCGCCATGGCCACTCAGGTAGCTGACGCCGTAGGTCAAGAAGACCAGCGTGTCGTCCAGGAGCCGTGAGCTGTAGTTCAGCACAAACGTGGTTAGTTGCTAGATCAATAGTGAGCCACGCTAGACAACAGAGACGACGTGCCTGGTGTGCGGCGAGTCGGCGTTCTCCGCAGCGCCGTGCAGCAGCAGCACGGGCCCATGCTGCAGGTCGCTAGGAAGGCTCGTGTGAGACGCAGCGTGGACCCAGGACGCGAGCTTCGAGCTTAGCTGCAGCAGCTGCAACCCGGCCAGGCTCGCGGCCGTGGCGCCGTCGCTCGGGTCTGCGCCAGCGAGGCTCGCGGCGATGCGATTCATTTGTGGCTTGTGGCTGCAAGCTTGAAGCGTCGTGAACATCACATCAACGTCGTCTTGCGCGTCGTGACGCAGGGTTGAGAAGGGTTGTGAAGCGTCGTCGCTGTTTTCCGTTAGAAAAGCGCTCAACAATCTGAAAAGAGCTGCTATATCTAGCGTCTTTACAACTTGCCAGATTGTTCCACACAATGTGCAAAGTCCTGCTCAACCACAGGAAAAGCACAATCCTGGACAGTAGAAGCGTGAGTGCGATTTTACTTTTCTTCTTCTGATTGAGGAGGCAGTTCATACAAACTCAGTAGAGGCGACCGCCGTGACCCACAGAGACAGTCAGTCGTCGCTGCAAAGCTTGCATCGAGGCACTTTACCAATGCGTCACTGTTCTTGAAGTGCGTCGAATGCATTTTGTAGGATGCTGTAGCAGTGGGTAATGAGTAAGTGCCTCAGTCAGTTGCTGAGTATCAAAGTGCGTTTTGTATTACTGTATGTAGTGGTGGGCTAATGGATACATCCAGTGTCAGCGTCTCACTCAAGTATAAGATCGCAAGTAATATTGAGTGCCTCTATTCAACTCGGCTCTCTCTGTGGCTCTTCCAGCTCACATTTTACATAAGTAACAGCGTACACATTACAGCAAAATGCCCGGACATCCAGGCAGCCCATACTCTCTCTCCTCTTGGCATTGGCTCATTCTCACTTTCGCCTTCTGCTGCGCAGTGATCTTCAACCGAACAACCGTGTCGACAAATCGGTATGAGCTTATCATCATCCCGGCCAGCCAACTCCAGAGTAGTTACGCTACTCCTTATCACACTTGGGGTACTCCTCGTCAACGTCGCAGCAAGAGCTCTGCGTCCAGGACTCGACTACCATCGGTACTTGCAAGAGCGAGAAGCTACGTTCGATGAAACAGCCGCGTACTTGAAAAGCGAGGTTGGCGCGTTTGCGATCTCCAACAAGCTCTGGACTCGTCCCACGGAAGGCCGAGACGCCGAGCCGACTGAAGACGAAGTGCAGCGCTTCCACATGACGAAGCTCGCGGTCGAAGAGCTACGGAAAACGAACCCGAACGCCAAGTTCTCGACCGACTCACCGTTCACACTCATGACGGACAAGGAGTTTGCAGAGTTCGTGAACCTGTCGAACGGCAACAGCAGCAACGCGCATTTGCTGACTGAAGTAGCCTCTGAAGCCAACTTCACGAGCAACAGCAGCAGTACCACAACCGGCATCCAGTCGCACCAGAAAGTGCACAGTAAGGACTGCCAGTTTGAGGTGGACTGGAGCCAGAAAGGGTGCATCACCGAAATCAAAAGCCAGGGTATCTGTGGCTCCTGTTGGGCATTCGCTACTATTGCAGCGGTCGAATCGGCTCGCTGCGTCAACGGGTACACGCTCCAGTCGTTCTCGGAGCAGCAGCTGCTTGCGTGTGACAAGAATAACAACGGATGCGGTGGGGGGTCTACAGAGGTCGCGATGCAGCACGTCAACCAATTCGGTGTCTGTCCCGCTCAAGCAACCTCAACACCGCAGTTCGGTAACGGGACAACGTGCTCCAGTTGCAAAGCCATCAGCGTCAAGATCAAGAACATTCGGCGCGTTGCGAAGCGAGAAACGGATCTCGCGAACGCTGTGCGGCAGCAGCCAGCGATTGCAGCTGTCGCTGCTGGGAACGCTGCCTGGAAGCAGTACAAGGGTGGTATACTGTCAGCCTGCGACACAACGGCATTAGACCACGCGGTTCTAGTGTACGGCTTCACCTCGGACGCGTTTCGGATCAAGAACTCCTGGGGCGAGCACTGGGGGGAGCACGGGACGATCCGACTGCAGCGAAGTAGCGCAGTGGGGTCGATGGGCACCTGCGGTCTCTTGAGCAACATCGTCTACCCCGAACTGTAGAGTTTCAGCGCTGTGATAACAATTCCATAATGCAATGCGTGTCGTTTCGACAATCTGTGACGTGTGAGAGGGAGAGTGACAAACGCTCTCTGTTGCCGAGTTTGGGTCGAACAGCACGTCTCCGTCCATTTTGCTTGACGCGTGGTAGTCCATCGTGAGCAGCTGGAAGGACGTCGTCAGCGACGGCGCTGAGTGCACCACGTCCACACACTGTTGGTGGCGCTCCGAAGCACCCTCTCTCTGCTGCTCCTTGTGGTGACGATCGCTCGCCACTTGATGGTACGTGCTCCATGCACGCAACGCGAGCGTCGTCTGGTTCTGGTTCTGCGTCGAGTGGTCGGAGCTCTGTAGCATCAGCAACTGCGCGTCTTTCACTTGCGTGCTTTCGCTTCACGTGGACCACGGTCCAGAACCCCTAATTCGATCATGAACACCCCGGCAATGCAATGGCGTGCAATACACACACCACCCTTGTCAAGGTCAAACGACTTGCCTGCGCAGAAGGAAACGAAGAGGAGCACTATGACGATCGCCAGCCCAACCGAGCGCCCCAGCGAGATTACCTTCCCGGACAAGTTCGTCGCCATCGTCTCTAGCGCGCTCAGGTTGGTCCGGGCTGGTCGACATCGTGCAGGGAACAGTCGAACACCGAGAGATCGTGATGCTCACGGTAAGCCTTCTTATCTACGATAAATGAACAATCCCTTCGTATCTACGGTGTACAGACAACCCGCTACTCAGATCCAGTATAGTGCACGAATTTTCCCAACTATGAATATTTTAAAAAGGACTGTGCAGCATACAAAAATCAAGTCTAAATTGTGCAACTCTAAGGGGTCGGGGAAACCATTATTTTTGACCAATATATTGCCATTGAATTGAACATGAGCGCTGATTGGTCAACAAATAGTCAGCAGAAGGGGACAACGCTGGTTGGTAAAAAATAATTTGAACTGATCAATTAGCGTTGTCCACACTATTTACACATTTTCTCGTCGCCAATGCTTTTTCGAGCCAAACGTCGTCAGTCCAGCAACACCATCACCAGAAAGAAGCAAACAAACTGCCAGCGGCAGCATGAGGTATCTCCGCGCCAAGGGCATCCGCAAGGCGTTGCGTCAGTTCCACTTCCTCTGCGGCATCAAGCCGCCGTACAAGCTGCTGCTCGATGGCAACTTCATCGCCATGTGCATGCAGATGAAGGTGGACATCCACGAGCGCCTGCCCAAGTTCCTGCAGGTCAAGCCGCACGAGGTGCAGTACTTCATCCCGGCGGCGGCGCTCAAGGAGCTCGAGCTGCTCGGCGACGCCATGCGTCCGGCGTTCGAGGTCGCGCAGTCGTTTACCGTCGTGGAGGACGACCGGAAGAGTCCTGCTTCTACTGCTGAGGGCGATGCGCCGGTGGACGTGACGTCGGTGATCCGCAACATCATCGGCGAGCGCAACGAGCGCAAGTTCCTCGTCGCGACCCAGGAGGTCGAATTACGCAAGGAGCTGCGCGCCATCGCGGGCGTGCCGCTCTTCTACCTCAACCGCTCGGTGCTCGTGTTCGAGGATATCTCGAGAGCGACGCTGGCGATCGTGCGCAAGGAGGAGAAGGACAAGAGATCCCAGCTCGACGTGAACGAGAAGCGCAAACTCGACCACATGGCCGCGGACGACGACAACGACGACCAGGATGAACAACGGCGACTCAAAAAGGTGCGCGCGAAGGGCCCGAACCCGCTCTCGATGAAGAAGCCGCTCAAGAAGAAGGTCCGCGCCAAGAAGACCAAGAAGGAGTAGGGAGATAGCGTGGGTGGTGTCTATTGTAGTAAATAATCCGTATATGAACAGAAATGCTTCCTTCGTCTTGTGGGCTTCACATTTCTATGTTTATGAGACTCTAGAAATCGATGTCCCAGCCACTGTTGTCGCTCATGTAGGGGAGGACAATGTCGTCATGCTCCCAATCATCGGTCGAGTCGTACCTCGAGGCGTCAAGTGGGTCAACCAGACGCGGCGTGAAAGGTGCAGGCTCGGCTTTCCAGTACACTTTCCCCCAGTTAAAGCCATCGAACCAAGGGTGCGAGCGTGCCGCACTTGCGCCACGGTGCGTCATTCCGAGTCGCCTCGTCACGTCGCGCTCAAGCAGCTTCGAGATGAAATCCCTGCACGGCTCGCTCACCCACTCAGGAAAGCGCACTTCCTCCTCGACGATGTTGCGATAGATCTGCATCTCATCCGACGCGTCCCAGGAAACAAACGGGGAATGGCCGACGACCATTTCGTAGATCAGGATGCCGAGACCCCAGTAGTCCACGCCTTTGCTGTAGCCCGTGCCCAGGATAAGCTCTGGGGCCAGGTACTCTGGTGTGCCGCACAGTGTATACGTGCGGTCTTCCACAACCTTAGCGAAGCCAAAGTCGATCACTTTCAAGTACCCATCTGCATCGATGAGCAGATTCTCGGGCTTCAGGTCACGGTACACGATGTTGCGGTCGTGCAGGTACTCGATCGCCATGAGCACGTGACTCGCAAAGAACCGCGCATGGTCGTCCTCAAGCTGTCTTGGGGAATTGGGCGAGCAGTGCAAGTACGTGAACAGCTCACCGCCCTGCACGAAGTCGAGGAGGAAGTACAAATGGTCTCTCTCATTGTACGTTTGGTGGAGCTTGAGAATGAATGGGTGGTTGCACTGCGCCATAATGTTCTTCTCGTTCATGACGTTCTGTTGTTGCATGTGCGAGACGACCACAGCTTTGCTGAGAACCTTCATGGCGTACGGAGTGCCCGTCAGTCTGTGACGCATCAGCTTCACGCGACCGAATGTACCAGAACCCAACATGCACACGAACTCCAGGTCTCCCATGGGTATCTCCTCTGCTTGCTTCAATGCAATCTTTCGCTCGTCGGCTTCTCGGTTGAGAATCTCCTGCAGAGGACCCAGGAGCTCCACGAACTTTGCCTGGTTGAGCGACAAGCACTCGAGCACGCCGTTCGCGATCACATCCGCCTGACGTGGTTCATCTCGGAGCAGCGACATTTCGCCAAAGAAGTTGCCATTGGTGAGCGTCGCGATCTGGAGCTTCTCGGTGCTCTGCGTGACGTCCATGGACTTCTTCACGCTCGCCAAACCGCTCTTGATGATGTAAAACGTGGTGCCTTTCTCTCCTTCTTTGATGACGTACTCGCCGTCTTTGTACGTGACAGGCTCCAAAGCGCTGAAGAGTTTGTGACGTTCCAGTTGCGAGAGGTGCTTCAGAAGCGGAATGGAC
>JAASGK010000419.1:0-24787 GCA_023334195.1 Globisporangium emineosum
AAAGGGGGCGTTGAACGCAGAGTTCATCGCTGTTCTCTATCTCCTCTACTCTCCTAGACTACCTCAGTCGGCCATGCAAGCCCCATTAAATTCAATTCATTCGGTCATTTGCCTCCAACCACACAAGTGTCGATTTCATTGCAATAAATTTAGTGGAATAATTGATTGGACTCGAAAATTGCCAACAATCAATAACAATGGTATTGTTCGAAGCTCTGCTCACGACGATGCAAATCTGGCCTTAACTTTGACGAACTAAGTAACATAAACTCCTTTCAGTCTCACGATTCGCGTTCTTGGTGGTTCGGTGGACATCCTCTGGATCCGAAGGGAGAGGAGAGGGCGAATGCCAAAACCTTGAGAGCACAAGGCTCTGAAATGGTTCAGGTACAGATCCACTATGGCGGGCCCAGACGCGATCAGCATGTTCTCATTATTGGTGATGATAGCGGCGAGCGACCAATTGAACGAGCCGATTGGAACGTTGATTGCACAAGATTGGAATCAGAACCCAGGTCGCACAAAGCCACTCAAATTCTCTTATCGAGAACTGCGATTCGACGGTCAACGATGAGATGTGGAACTACGTTGTACACACGCATAATCATCTCCATTACTCAAGGGAGTTGAGAAAATATCAGGTGTATGGTACCTGCCTTGTTGTGCATTAAGGGCACGGTCCAATGTCCGCACAGTCGCACCCTACAAACAAGCATAGAACGATTAGATAGTTTCATAGTCTCCACGGTACACAGCATGAATTACTTACAGCAAGTCTCAGACGAGTGGCCTACGCATCTCTGACGCATGACCTGTCGACAGTGATACGGACTTTGAGGTCGGGTTTCCTCTCCATGGCGCTAACGATGGCAGAAGCGATCTCGACAAAGCACGGACGCAATGTTAGCAAATTGGCGTACAGGACTTGCACAGTTGCTTACCATCTCGCAAGTGATCACGAACATACAGATCTCAATGCTGCGGACGACGTTGCCCAAGTATCCGAGAAACGTAGAGAGGGCAGTATCTTGGTGCGTGAAGCGACACGTTTCCTTTGCACAGCCCCGTGCGGAAGGCATTGCACGGTAGGCCGACATCAGGGAAGAGCAAAGTATGTTGGGCTCTCCACCAGCTCTGACGCGGCGCACATACTCTTGGAAAAGGCGGATCTGGTTGTCGTCGAACTCGAACATGTGCCCCACAACACTTGGTGTTGGAAAGCGGTCGACAAGCGGACCGAAAAGTCCGTCGCCGCTGATGAGGTGATAAGGCTGTGCATTGAGAACAACGGCTGGGCTGGATCAACACGCCTCAAGGAGCGGTCGTGCTAGCTCTAGTATGGTCACAGTGAGTGCGGGAAGATTCGGATGGTCAGACAGATTGAGTGGTGGTGATGAACTCATCACCGCTTTGCCTTTTTTGCATTGAGAATAGAGACATAATTGTTTCCACTCGCAGGACACCAAGTGCCCTTCTGTCTTCTTCAACGAATGCTTGGTCCTACCGTCAGTCGTCCACAATGAGGGCGGCGAGAGTCCACATCGTCGCATTATGAGGTCGAGGCGTTGGCGTGAGTGGAGTATGCTGTGAGAGAAATAAGTCGTTGCTTGGAACCCTTGGTGTGAGGAGGTCATTTTGCGTGCGGGAACCTCGCAAGTAAAGAGTGACATTCCAAATGAAAAGTGAAATTTCAACAAACAGAACAACCCAGAACTTGTGAGAAATAATATTGGGTTTTACCCTGTCCCGGTTTCAACCAGTTCTACACAAATCGGAAGGGTTGTCATCCTTAAAATTAATCGACGAACCCCGACGAAAAACCCTGATAGCATCGTCGACTACGATCCAAAACATCCAGATCCATAAATTGTTGTCGACGTCCACCACCACTGCTTAATTCACAAAACGTCGACTATAAATTCTGGTTTCTGGCTCGTTGCGTTATATTACTAGACCATTCTCGGGCCATGTTGTTGTCGACTGGACATGTCCAGGATGCAGATCACTCATTTCCTGATAAAAATAATTCCTTCCGTCTGTTCTACCTGTCTGAAAGTGATAAAATATCGCCTGGGCGACCCCGGGCGGGCGACATCAACATACATCTTGAACCCACTATGCAATCGAACATGCTAAAATCCCGGTTAGTGTATCGACGAACAATAGCAGATACCGGTAATTGTGACACTACCACAAAATTACCAACTTTGACCAATCGGTAATTGCATCATTTTAGACGAGTCACAATTTTTGTAAATCTACGGATTAATACCATTTTTGACGGTCACTTTTGGTTTTTTGGAATTCAAGCTCGGAATTTGTTTTTGAGGGTCTGCAAACGACATCACTAGGCAAAATATCCTAAATGACGGAATAGCCCTCAACAACCCAACCAAAAAACAAAAAACAACAAAAGCATGGGACGACGAAGCCGCTCTCCCAGCGCGTCGCACTCGCCGTCGCGCTCTTCACGCCGCGCGCCCGCGTCTTCTTCCTCGCGCCGGCGCCGCGAGGACGACGCGTCCGCCTCCTCCTTCCGCAGCAGTAGCCACCGCCACCGCAGTCGCAGCAAGAGCCGCAGTCCGCATCGTCGTCACGGCACCGGCAGTTCGCGTCGACGCTCGTCCAGTGACTTGGACGCGAACGACTCGCACAGGAAAAAGCAGAGGACGGAGCGAGATGGTGGTGGCTCCACTGATGCGAAGGGAGAGCGCTCCTCTGCCGGTGGTGATGGAGGTGCGGTGAAGGCGAACACGACGGAGAAGAACGGCGAGATCTCGATGAGCATCGAGGAGACAAACCGCGTGCGTGCGGCGCTCGGACTCAAGCCGCTGTCGCTCGGACCAAAGAAGAAGGACGAAAACGTTGTGAATCTGCAAAAGACCAGCGACCAGGTGGACGAAGAGCGCGAGCGCGCGGAGCTACAGAAGAAGCTCGCGCAGTCCAAGAAGAAGCGCGAGCTCACCCAGAAGCTCGCGGGCCAGTCGATCGGCGAGCAGCTCAAGGCGTCGGCATCTGGGAGCGCGTTGGACTGGGTCAAGCAATCGCGCGTAAAAGTAGACGACGCTGCCGCAGAAGAGAAGAAGAGCAAGAAGAAAGCAAAGAAGCAGGCGGCGGACGAACAATACGACGCGTCTGCGCTCGCGGGGATGGTCGTGGGCCACGACATCAAGTCGTTTGAAGAAGGCGACGAAGTGGTGCTGACTCTCAAGGACTCGCGCGTGCTAGCGCAGGACGGTAACGACCTGAATGACGAGCAGGACGAGCTCGTGAACGTCGAGCTGAGCGAGCGTGACCGTCGCCACGCAGAGAAGCAGCGCGCGCAGCGTGCGATGATGCCTGCGTATACGGGCTTTGACGACGACGAGTTTATCCAGATGGGTAAGTCCAACCGGATGAAGAAACCCGCGCGGCTGCTGTCCCAGTATGACGATGACGACGACCGCAAGGCGACACAGCAGGCGCAAAAGTTCACGTTGGATGCGTCGGGAAGCACGAAAGTGACGAGTGGTGATGACGCGCACGGAGCAAATGGTGACGATCTGGACAACGACGTCAATGTCGTGTCGCTCGTGATGGACAAGACCAAGAGCATCGACGAGTACTACACGCAGGAGGAGATCGACGCGCAGTTTTCCAAGAAGAAGGGCAAGAAGCTGCGCAAGAAGAAGAAACTGCGTCTCCAACAGACCGCCGAAGGACAGGAAGAAACAGCAGGGGAAGGAGGAGACGGGGAATCAGCGGCCTCGCTCGTGCAGCAACTGGAGGCAGAAGCGCTGAAGAATGTGTCGAAGGACCGCGGTCGCCGCCGCCGACGCGTGGAGGAAGACGACGACAGCAAGCAGTCGGGTATTGAAGAAGAGAACCTGCTGCGATTCCAGGAAGCCCGTGAGCGAGCGAACGCGACTGCGTCGAATGCTCTGCAAGCGATGACAGCGACAAAGAAGAAGCGCCGACCGGCTGTGCTTGATGACGATGTCCTCGACGATGCGATGGATATGGAGCTGAGCGCGTCGCTCGCCCAGACCCGTCGTCTTGCGCAGTTGAAAGAAGCGACCCATGTTGGTGTGGGTGCTGAGTCATCTAGTACAGTTGCGGGTCCAAGTGTGATCACGAGTGAGGACAGAATTGCGGCACTCGTGAGTCAGACGATTGGGGTAGAGCCTTCCATCACAGACGTCACCAGCTCTGTGAGTGCTACCACGAGCAGCGGTTCGATAAATGCGAAGCCGCATGTGGTTGGTCAAGTGTTTGGTGAATCGCTGCAGAATCTGGAGACGAGCGGCAACACTGTGGTGTTCAACGAAGCGACGGATTTCGAGACGAGGTTGAAGAATGCGATGGAGCAGCGCAGTGCGCAATTCCAGGCGGCGACGATGGAAGCAGCAGCACAGCTGGGACGTCAAGCAGAGCCAGCTGGAGTTGTTGTTTCCGCTCAATCAACTTCGAGTAGAAGCGATGGCGATGAAGAGATGAAAGGACAGGACGAAGACGAGAATGCCGATGACGATGAAGAAGAGGAGACGAAAGATGGAGAGGTGTGGGGAGAAGAGCAGCCTCTCGTGGGATCGGGTATGGCTGCGACGCTCGCGCTGCTGCGTAAGACGGGTGATCTCCGTGAAACACGCGTCGAAAGACAGGCAGGTCGCGCTAACGACGCCCGCGATCGCAATGTGGACGATGAGCTCCGCGTGAAAGATGGCGTCAAGCTGGACTACCGCGACGAGTTTGGTCGCTTGCTCACAAAGAAAGAGGCGTTCCGTCTGCTGTCGTACAAGTTCCACGGCCACGAGCCTGGCAAGAAGAAGAAGGAGAAGCGCCTGAAGCAGCTGAAGGAGGAGCTGGAGGCGCAGAAGATGCTCTCGGGCGAAGGCAGCACCAAGATGATGAAAGTGCTGGAGAAGAAGCAAAAGGTCTCCAAGCAAGCGCACGTGGTGCTCTCGGGCGGCAATTAAGCCCATGGACGACTCCCCTCTCCAGTATCCAGGCGTGTGAGGAACTCAAGACACAAGCATAAAGGAATGGTAAGCAATAAAAAATATATGCATTGTTTCTCTCTTTCGTACGATCTGTTTGATGGCTAAATAGTTGTGAGATGCTTCGTCATGAGAAAGAAAGCAAAATTCGGTCAGGTCGAGAAGAGCGGATTCGTGCGGGAGCTGGCGACGACAACGGAGAGGAAGTTGCTCGTCTGGCCGTGGCGATCCGCCTCGGTGAGTCGCAGCTCGGACTCCTTCGGTGTCACTACTTCAACGTACGACTCGGAGCTTCCTGCTCCGGCACCGCCTGCCGTCATGGTGCTGGAGCTCATCATGCTGTGTAGTTCGTATTTGTTGTGACTGCCGATAACGACATCACTGGCAGTCTGGCTGCCCTGCTGCTGTGGAGAATTGGTCTGGATAGGGTCGATAAACGTGCGCATCTGCTGGTCCTGCTGCATGTCGTGGTGCACTTCGCGAAACATGCGCACGATCGTCGCCATCATCATCAGCTCCCCTGCATTTGAAGAGAGTGCGTAAATCGGTGACGGCAGCAAGTATCCGGCGAGAAGCGACACGGAGCCCACGAGCATCCAGATCCACGGGTTGAAGCACGTCGCGTGAACCATGTACGAATAGAACGTGCCGTAGTTCCAGAGCTGGAGGCCGATGTAGAGCGAGAGCGCGACGAGCACGAGCGCCGGCAGGATCGAGAAGATCGCGTGCGTCGTGGAGTCGCCTTCCATGTCGTAGATGCTTCGGATCTCTGGCTCCGATTCACCCGACCACTTGTAAGATGCAAGCAGATTCAACACGAGTAACCCGACGCCGATCATCCAGACTGCGAAGCGCAAAAACGTCGAGAGGAACTGCCGCCGTCCGCCACCGTTGCTGCCAAACCCGCCAGCGCGTCGATGGCCGCTTTCGAACGAGATGCCGCAAAAGTTGACGGATTTCTGCTTGTGCACCAGGTACGCGATCTCGTAGCAGACCAGGAGGATCATGGGCGTGACGCATGCGTGGAACGCCAGCATGGTCTGCACGCTCGTCTTCTCGCGGTCGATGCCCGTGGTCGCCATGATGATGTTGTCAAACACGATGCAGAAGCAGATGAACGGCTGCAAATACACACACAAAAACACAAGCGCATTGTTAGACTCAAACAGCATCTCGAGATAGAGTGGGCGTCTGGGGACAGACGCTAGAGCAAGAGCAATTTAAGAAATCGTCACACGCACAGGAAGTAGGAACGCCGCCATGGTGCTGTACTTCTTGGCGTAGCCCATCGAGTAGTAGAAGAGCACGACCCCGACCGCCGCGAAGAGCCAGTAGAACGGCTTGTACCCGGGCAGCACCTTGATGTGGCTGCTGTCGTCGATCTCGTCCGATCCGCTCGACGAAGACATGGCTGCTGCTTGTGTTTCGACTGCTTTTGCTACTCCTCGTGTTCTGGCGAATGCTGAGGGCGTGAATCTGCGCGAGTGGGCTCCAGTTCTCCCTCGTGACTGCGTCCGTTGCGCTTTCTCTCTCGCTTACAGCAATGGGTTCACTCGGCAGCGAGCGGCTTTTCTTTCGTGGCACTTGTCTCTTCTGAAGCGAGTGGTTCCAATGGGTTTCTGGTCGCGCTCTCTCTCTCTCGCACACTCGTTATGGATCTCCCCGAGTGCAGCTGTCGCTAGAGAAAATGGATCTCAAACTGCCAGCTGGTGACAGGTGCGTTTGCTTTGTATCTTATCCTCTCTGCTTCTGTGGCCGCTTTATAATAAATGCTACTGCCTCCTCTTGTGTTTATCATAGGGTTGCTGGCTCCAAATTTCGAGGGGCTCGAGAATCCACACAGAAATCCGCAAAGCGAAATGCGAATCATGATCGAGGACGACGCCCATATTTGTGCTGAGGATCGCTATTTTTGTATGAATAGCGCCAGTGTGAGACAAGAAGCGAAGACTTGGACACTCTGAGCACTCCAGACTCCTGGCGTTTCTCCATGCGCTCGCTCAACCAGAAGCTCTCAACGCTTCGTGAGCGTATCTCGAAAAGGTTGAATAACCACCAAGTTGCTTTCGACTGAAGCCACGCCAGATACAAAAGCATGCAATCTGCTTCTTTAGGGAGCGCAGCAACAAGAAGCTGACATTGTGGGACGTATTTGGTTTGCTTCATTTGGTTCCTGCAGACCACCGACGGATGCTACTTCTTTATTGGAAATGCTTTGCGATCAGATACCGGAACGTCCAGTCTTCATCACCACGGGACTCAACAAGAAGCTTCTCTGCGACGAAGAAGAGCTCTGGACTGAGCGTTTTGGTCTCATCGTACGTCGCGCAGCCGCGCAGAACTCGGAGCAACGCCGCTCGGTGCTTGAGCGGCCTCCGGTCGTGGCTGAGCTTGGAGTGAAGGCGTCGAAGTGCTGATTGGATCGACTGAGCGCGTGGGCAATCGTTGCAGCTGCAGAGATACTGCGACAATCGGCAGCTCGCTAGACCTGGTGCACGCAACAAACACATACAAATATCACCAGCAGTGGGGCGTTCCTGTTAGCCGTTGCTCGATCTCAATGAGAATGCTACTGCCTCGTTTACCGCTGTCCAAACTCTGCGATCGCAACGGCAGTGACTGGTGCGGTTGCTGCTGTTCCTGAACGACGGTGGGCAAGGACTGATACCGTCTTGAGAGCTCTAGCACGGTGGTTGGAGACGCAGCGCACACGTGAGAGGTTGTTCAGTCATCAAACCAGAGGTGATCAATGCAGCAAGAAGATCGCTCACGTATTGCCGGTGGGTTGTTCCTTCGCCTCTGAGCATCACAACGGCTCTCTGGTGCCGCTCTAGTGTCATTTTGACCGTGTTCTTGTGCATTATAGGCAAAGCGTCTCGCTTGGTTCTGCCGCGCTGCAGTCGGAGCGCTCGAATACGGAGGCAAGAGCCCAGGTGGTTGTTCATGCGGCGCTTTCTTCTTCGTCACGTGACTTGCCAACTGCGCATCGACATTGGGGGTCGTCTGGACTGCGAACCAGAGCAACAACCAAGCAACACACAAAAGTCTGTGAGTAATACCCAAGTTGCGTTGCTCGCAGGCAGCATGGTGTGCATCACATCGTACTGCAATGCGCTGTCTGGAGGCAGCAGTTGAGCGCCCCCATCTCGCTCTCTCCCTCGCGCACGCGCCCTTCAGCTCAATGGACACACGCCAGCAGCAAAACCTCTATGTGTATGACTGTGTGTCGTGTGCCTGGACAGTAGCAGCAGAGTGGGGGTAATCGAGCTGCATGTTCATCCACATTATTGCTCTGGCAAAGCTGCACTTTCCCAGTGCAGCTTGTTGACATGGGTACAGCAACATTCACTCTGTACAAAGTACAGTATAAGAAATAAATATACAGCCGATTGGGTTTTTTGGTGGGGCAGCTTTTGCTTTTTGGCGCCACTTGGAAAAAAGGCCAAAAGCAGCGGCACGATGAGCACGATGGGCGACTCGCAGGCGGAGTTCGACCAGGAGAACCTCAACGAGGACGTCGCGCGCATGCGCGCGCTGTGGATCAACGAGATGGTGCGCTTGTTAATGGCCCACACGCGTATATGTAGAGTTAGGAAAGAGAGCTGTTTGTGCTGACTGGTTTCGCAATGCGCATTGGTCGCTTGGTTTCTGTTGTAGAACGCGCCAGAGCTCTTGCCGTACGATGACGAGATCGTGTCCGAGATGCTGGATCAGATCCGCAACCAGGTATGCAGATATGAGCATGTGGCTGTGTGGGCGATTGGCATAGTTGCGATGCTAACGAGTATTTGACCGTCTGGTCTGCAGCAAGAGTACGTGGACTCGGTGAGCGAAGACAAAGAGAGTCTGAACGAAGAGCGCGCGTTTGTGAACAAACTCTATCAGGTACGTTGGAGTATTTGCACAAGTGATGCAATTCCACGCAACACACTTGGCATCCTTATAGATGTTGCTAATATTGGCTCACGTCTCCTCGCTGGGTGTGTGGGATCCTCACAGATGGAGATCGATCGTCTTCGCTACATGGTGTCTTCCTACCTTCGCACGCGACTGCGCAAGGTACAATTGCATTTTTGCTGAGCCGGGAGTAATGTGCCAGTTGCATGTAGGATTGAGGTTGACACATGTGTATCTCTCTCTATATGTTGGGTGGCGCACTTTGTTACGTTTCTTCAGATTGAGAAATTCGCGCTGCATCTGCTTGGCGACGCCGTGTTGTCGCAGCGACTCTCTCAGAAAGAGCTCAATTTTGCCAAGCAGTACGTCGTGCTCTTTGAGAACCATGTGAACGACCTGGCGCTGGGGAAATTCGCAGAGGAGCACCGCAGCATCACCACCGAGGGCATGGGTACGTCTTAGTCTCGCAATGCGTTTGAATTCGCACCGATTGATATTATTGCTAATTGATCTCGTGTCTTGTGTGGCTGTTGCCAGTGGTGGAGCCAGATCTGGATACGTTTGTGTTCTGCGAGAGCAAGGCATCGCTGGGCCAGCTGCAGTGCGACGACCGCGGCGCCGAGTACATCACCATGCGCAAGGACGACCGCCACGTGCTGCGCTATCGCGCTGTGAAAACGCAGGTCGAAGACGGCAGCGTCGCGTTAATATGAGCTGCTGGTAGTCAGGGTTTCGTTCTCTTACTCTCTCGCATTGGTTGGTTGATAAATAGAATAATAAAATCGGCGATCCGATTGATTCCGTTAAGTTACTGGCTGATGGTCGACGAGAGCGATCGATTGATGCATGCGCGTAGACATTCGCAGAATGATTCCGGTGGCGGAAGGTCGAGCTTGCAATGGTGGGAGCCCAATAAGCGCTCAGTAATGCGAGCACACGCAGTCGTGGGTGTCTTGTAGCGGCTGTTGCGGTCGTTGTATTCGCTGTGTTGTGCTGTTGGTTGTCGTGTGCGTAGGAGTTACAGGGGTTGGTTGAGCTTGCACTTGCGCTTGGGTTCTGGCACTGACTGGGAGAGGAAGCAGTTGCGCTCGCTCGCGGCTGATATTAAAAGGTAGTGGTGGCGACTCGAAGAAGAGGTCCGACGGCTCTCACCACAGAGGATTCGCGAGAGATGCCGTTGCTGCAAACACGATGCAGAATGCTGCTGGCTGTACATTTCAAATTCAACATGATCCACAATCACGTTACCATCAATCGAGAATATGCGGCTGTGAGTGAATAAAGAGCACAAATTGTAGCTCAACGTACGATCAAGAAGCCCACTTGCAGAGCCATGACCCCCACTTGGAAGTACTCGTAGTGCGTAAACACAATGTGCGGCAGCGAGTATCGATCGTAGATGTGCGGCGCGAGCATGACGTTCCGCGCAACCTCCATCGCGCACACGAGCAGATACTGAACACACGCAATCAAACAAGTATTCAATCAATCATCTCGTTAGCACCATAGCAATCCCACAGACAGTCAACCGACACATTCGCAGCAGCAACAGCACCAGCTTACCACTATTGTCCAGCTCATCTTATCGGACCGCACTGCCTTGAGCCCGACGGCGCCAACGAACGCGCCAAAGATGTTTGTCAGCCTGCAATACACGCATAACGCAGCAGTGAGCACCATAACGACAATACCCAGCCCACAAGATATCATTATTCGCCAACGTACCATAGATAATTCCAGGAGGAGAGCACACCGAGCACGAGCTGCAGCCACGCGACGACGCGGATGCGTGAGGAACGGCGCGCCGTGGACTCCCACACGCGCTTCTGGTACTCGAAGCCGCCGTAACTGGGCGGGAACCTCCACGTCGAGCGCTTCTTGTTGCCGCTCCGCTGCTGCTGCGCACGCGCAGGCATCGGCAGGATCGGCTCGTACACGGAGCTCTCGGCATTCGCCATTGCTGCCGTCTGGATAGATTTCAATACTGCGGATTGCGGACGGGGACGGACCTTGGATGGGATGGACGGCGCCTTGTAGAGGAAGGAAGGGGTGGGTGGTCGGGCTTGGGCCTGTGCACCAGGTGTCGGAAAAGAAAGCGGCGTAGAGTCGAGCCAACTGGCGCTTGCTTGCGGAACCGATTGATTGACAGGTAAGCAAAGCGCAGACTGACTGTCTCTTGTGGGTGATGTCGGTGGTACAGTACACTCGTGTGGACGCGCTCGAGATCCGCTGGATGGGATGGCAGACTGACTAACGGATGATCCGACTCGTGGACGTCCTGGTAAAAGCAGAATGAGGTGGCGGCCAATCCGCAGCAGGCAGCGGGCGCTTTCAACTTTCGTTCTCGCTCTCTTTCTTTCCGAAATGGGGATGGAGGAGGCTGGTCAAAGCGGCAACAGCACGAATATGGCGGGAGAGTGGGACATCGGGACGGAGGGGTGTCGAGACTCAGATCTGATGCATCCTCTGGCTCGGATTGTGAACAGGGGAACAGACATGGTGACATGTCTGAGTCTGAGTAAATGTGAGAGAGAAAGGCACTTTCGACTATCGGAATGATGGTCATTACCTGGGACAAAAACTGGGCCTTGAGGGACAAGAATGATGTTTTTTGTGGGACACTTGAAGGGCATTCTTGCTGTTGTGCGCACGCGAAGCACTTGCGTGCAAGTGCTTGTTTGCTTGTTGACATGCATCACTTCCCACTTGCGCGCGCATATTTAATCAACCTTCATGATGCGCTGTGAACTGTGGTTCCGTCCAGTTCACTCCGACAGGCCGATCTTGAACAACAAACGCGCACGCACACACGAACGAAATATATCACTTCGTCTTTACCACACAATTTGCTTCGACATTTGGGGGCGAAGAGGCAACCCCGCTTCATATGCTGCTTGGGTCGCTTCGCGCACATACAACCACGTCCTTGCTGAACTGTTCTCACACTTACTTTTTTGTTTGTGCGCTTGCTTGCTTGCTTCACAAGTCCCACGCAAGCCCGCAGATCTGCTCGAGCAAAAAGATCTTTCCATGGCGGACCCCTGTCTGCTTTCTCCGCCGCACACTGTGCGCGTCCTTTCGAAATGGCGCAAGCGGACGCATGCGCGCAGAAGTGTGATAACAATCGATGGCGTCAGGATTGATCGCTTGTTTGGACGATGCGCAGGCCAAATTGAATTTTTCGCGCTGCCCGCTCCTTTTCCATGAGCTGGAACGCAAGCGCCAAGTGAGCACTTGCTTGGATGGGATCAATTGGCTGGGTCCGCAAGCCAGCGCCAGAACACAACTCGCGACTTGCGCGTATTGCGAAGCTCATGTTTTGCCACTTGTGAACTTCACACTGACTCCGACGGAGGGATCAACAGCTTTCTAAACAAGCTGCATTTCCTCACAAGTGTGGATAAGAGAGAGCCTTCGCGTTCGAATAAGAAATGTCAAGCTCCCCGTCAGTAGCCAATCACAGGTAGTAGCAATGTACTATGTACAGAACTCACACAGCAGTTGACATCACTTGCACTTGCCAAAAATGCAAACCACGACGCGCGTGCCCTGGTTCTACCAGCTCTACCCGATTCTTCTTGCTCTCTGCGCCATGGTACGCCCTCATTACCACCACCACTTGCTCTTGCGCTTGTGTTGCTGTTGTTGTTGCTGCTCCCAATCTTAAGTTTCCCCTGGCTCACCAGCGCAAGTTGTGTTGCGCACTTGCACAGCTCGGCTTTGGCACCTGTCAATGGTTCCACCTCCACGACGTAAGCACGCAACTAACACCGTCCGAACACACAACCTCACAATTCTGTCGTCTTGCTTCTCACTCTCTCTGTCTCTGTCTCTTCCTCTGCTCCACGCAGTTGCAAACCCGCGAGACCGTCGACGACATGTCGCTCAAGTACATGCTCACGGCCGTGCCGCAGCTCTTCGCGGGGATCCTGCTGCTCTACTACGCGCAGACGTTCCGCAGCCCGTCGAGCGTGTTCCAGCACGAGCTGCTCGTCGAGTCTTGCTTGCACCAAACGATCCTGATGCTGCTGCAAGGCTCGATCCTCCACTCGACCGCGCAGGTGTCGCTGAGTCTTTGCTGCGCGTTCCCATCTCTCTGGTGCGTTGTGTGGTCCAATCCTGGTCATCCTGGCTCACTTCACTTGGTCTCTCTCACAGTAGCCCTCACGTCTTGCCTTGTTGATACTGCGTCGCAACAGCCCGGTGCACACGGACACCTGCGAGCTCTTGAGCATCATCGAGTGCCCCAAGCGTGTGGAGCACCTGACGAACTACGACTTGTTGCCGCGGTGCGCGCAGTGCCTCGCGACCTACGCGCTCACGTTCGCCATGTCGAGTCTCAGCGCCGCGCACCGCATGCAGGCGCTCGATGCGCGCCGCCGCCGCGCCAAGTTTGTGACGTTCGAGCGCCGATCCGCCGCGGCGCATCCTGCCTCGGCGTCTGTGCAAGTTTGACTCTTTTGAGAAAGCGAGAAAGGTAACCAACCAACCCATCCAGCCAATTGCTCAACGAAACTACAGAGAAATACAAAGGCGTTGGTGAGATTTTCCAATAGATTGGTTCGATCGTTGAACTACCTGGTTTTGCTTGGCAAGCAGGTGAATTCTCGTTTCTCTACGTTCGAAGCAGCGTCTGCCATGGATCAGCGAGAAACGATGGCTGGAAGAGCACACGACCAGGACGATCAGCATGGCGCTGTGCGTTGTTGTGCTGATGCTGCTGTGGGGTTCCCTGCTGACTGAATGAGTTTGGCTGCTGCTGGTGACTCTGATGGACCTTCTCCGACTGCTGCTGCTGCGCTCCAGCTGCAGCGTGGAGCCCCATAAGCTGCGCCTCCAACTTCTTCCACGGGTCCTCGAGACACGACGGCAGGAAAAAGCGCGAAGGGTCCTTCACATCGTCACTGGGTTCTCTGCACAACCAAGTCGCAGAGCCTCGTGAGAATGACACACACTTGCGGATTACAACCAGGTACAGCACACTCGCTTACCTCTTGCGCTTGAACTGCGCATTGCCGCCGCGCCCTCCTCCTATGTTGTTGTTGTTGTTGTAATTGTTCCCCTGTGGTCGGAACTGGTTCTGCTGCTGGTTGTTGTTGTAGTTGTTGCCGTAGTGGTTTCCACCGCGACCACCGCCTCCTCGTCCTCGTCCACCACCGCCGCGTCCACGCGCATTTCCTGCACGACTACCTCGACCACCACCAAGCGCTCCACTTCCACCAGCTCCTCGTCCGCCGCCACCACCACGTCCCTGCTGCTGATGTTGCTGGTGCTTGCGACGCGGCTGTGCGCCAAACTGCATGGGCAGCTCGCTGCGCAGATCCTGTCCTGCCACGTGCTGCTGCATCATCGCCTGTAGGTGCGGGGGCAGCTGCATAGGCGCGTTTGCAGAATCGATGTGACGACGCGCTCCAGGCGGCAGAGGCGGCGGCGGTGGCGGAGCTGATCCATGCGCATGCGGTAGCTCCATCTTGGCTTCCTTGGTTGTTTTTGCAAGCGCTGCTGAAAAGGGTCGCAACCCTAAAATTACACAACAAATATAAAACCTCAACTTTGGGAAGCACTCTGATTGGTTGAAGAAGGTGCATAAAAGGAGTAACTGAGGTTTTATATGCAAGCACCACTGATTTTATGTGACCCACGCTATTTGGGACATATCTGCATTGCCAGTGCTTATTTTTGGCGCGCGGATCCAGCCATTTGCTTCTCCAATCCAATCTAAAAGCGAAGCAAAGCGCGGCGAAGCGATCAATTGGTCGTGGCTCATTTCGACTGGCTGGCTGGCGGCGCGCATTACGCATTACAGTCAAGCGAGCAGCAGAGAGTGAGTAGACGCGTGTTCTGCATTGTTCCCTCCCTCCCTGTCTCTCCTCCCCAGACGCACCCGCACACGAGAACACACGAGAGATCGAGTCACTCCGTCCGCACAAGTGTTGATCATCCGATTGTGTGTGTTGTGTTCCTAGTGTGACTCTCTTCTCCGCAATCGCCCTACCATATCCGTCCATACAAGCATCCATACGTCCGTTCAAGTGATCAAGAACAATGAGCTACTCGGCGTCGTCTTCGTATGGCCCGCCGCCGCTTCCTGGAAGTGACCGCAATGGCCCGCCGCGATCTGACAGCGGCAGTTTCCGCGGACGAGGTGGTGGCTTCCGTGGCGGTCGAACCGACAGCTTCCGAGGAGGACGCGGCAGCTTCCACCAGCGCGACGATCGCGGTCGAGGCGGCGACAGCCGCTACCAGCCACAAGACCAGCAGCAGCAGCAGCAGGGAGCTTCTCCACTGCCACCACCAGATAACGACACCAGCAACAGCAGCAGTGGGGCACCAAGTCGTCCAGACAGCGCCAGAGCGGGCGGAAACAGTCGACCGCAGTACAGTCGCTATGGCACGTTGATCACCGACAGCGGAGGACCAAGCAGCAGCAGCAGCAGCAGCTACCGTGACGGCGGAGCAAGAGGCGGCGGTCGCGATGGTGGCATGCATCGCAACAATATACCGTTCCAGAATGCACACGGTCCTCCTCGTCCCGTGATGTTCGTCCCGCCTCCGCACATGAACGGTGGACCTCGTCCGATGGGGATGGTGCCAATGATGGCTCATGCTGGTGGACCTCCTGGTGGTGTTGGTGGTCGTGGTGGTCATCCAGTGATCGGCGGATTGCACGTGCAGCTCGCGCGCGGCCCGCCGGTAATGGGTGTTCCTATGCAGATGATGCACCCTCAGGCTTTCCAGGTAGCGCCACAGCAGCCGCCATTGCCAGCGACACCATCCAGCGTTTGTCCTCTTCCAGCAGGTTGGAGCGAGCACTACACGCCGCAGGGCCTGCAGTATTTCTTCAATACAGCGACAAGCGTGAGCACGTACGAGCGGCCAACAGCACCAGCAGACAACGGATCGTCGATGACTCAGGAAAATGGTGTGGGTGAGACAGGAGAAGGCAAGTGGATCGAGTACAAGGACAACGCGAGTGGACAGCTGTACTACTACCACACTGCCACACGCGAGACCGTGTGGGAGCAGCCTGAGGAGTTTCGAGTTCAGCAAGCGCACGACGAAGTCGAACGCCTGAAGAAGATCGCGGACGAGCAGGCGACGGCCGAAGCGCAGGCTGAAGAAGCCAAGAAGAAGCAGGAAGAAGAGCAGAAATCCAAGATCTACGACCACCTGTCGCGTGAAGAGCGTGTTGCGTTGTTCAAGGAATTTCTGGAGCAGAAAGAGATTTCGCCGCAGCTGAAGTGGCAGGACGCGCAACGGTTTATCGCGAAGGAGGGGCTTGACAAAGACCCTCGCTGGAAGTTTGCGCTGACCTCTGCGGGTGAGAAGAAGCAGAGCTTTGCGGAGTACTGCACGCAGGCGATCAACAAGCAGAGCATTGAGAAGCGGCGCCAGGTGAAGAAAAACCGTGAGGATTTTTTAGAGCTGCTCGCGCACTTTGAGTCGCTGTTTATGCCAGGTTCGTTTGCCAAGAGCGAGACACAAAAGAAGAAGACCAGCAGCAGCGCCATTGAGCTCGAGGATGTGATCGAGAACCCGCATTTCTACGCCGTGCGCCAGGACCCGAAGTGGCTCGTGATTGACGACCAGAAGGAGAAGAAGAGCTTGTTCAACGGCTTCATGCAGGACGTTGTGCGCAAACACGACCAGCTAGTAACCAAGCAGCGAGAAGCGATCAAGAAGCTGTTCATCGAGTTGCTCCGAAAGAAAGCGGATGCGAATGAGATCCTACTCCGTGGCAAACGCCGACTCGACTCCAGTCTCAAGACGCAGCTGTGGGATCTCTTGCAGGAGCTAGGAACAACATCGACAGCAGCAGCGCAGGATGACCCCAACATTGTCGAAGCGCTGAAGAATGTCGAGATGTACGATGTCTATGATTGGAGCGAGGAGCTCCTGACGATCTTACGTGACGAAGAGTATGAGCAGCGCAAGCGCGAACGTGAACTGTGGCGAGAGCGAGAAGCGCAGCTGCTCAAGGAACTGGAAGAAAAGCTGCGGTCAATGGTTGGAACTCCGGAGCTTACAGCATCGAAGCAGTGGGACCAAGTTCGCGATATGCTATCGCCTGCTGATGGTGAAGGTGTCACTACAGAAGCTGATGGTAAAGCTGACGAGAAACCAGCCGAGCAACAGCAGGTTGAAGAGCAGAAACTCAGCGAGCGCGCTCAGATGCGCGTGTTTGAGAAGATCGTCAAGGAGCTTCGTCTCGTGCTGCAACCGACAGTCGATGTCGTGAGCGCGTATTTGTCCAAGGCTTCCAAGGGCACAGGCAGTGGCTTTGAAGTGCACGAAGCGTGCACGTATGAGGCATTTGCGGAGGCGCTCTCTGATGGTATCAAGACCGCCATTGAAGAGAAGAAACCCGAGGACGGTGAAGAAGAGGACGTCACAATGGATGGCGATGCTGATGAATCAACTGCTGCTGATGATGTGAAGGCGAAAGATTCTGCGGCAGCGGCAGCACCGACAACAAACCCTGATGCTCAGAAACAACAAATTCAGGTCGAGTTGGAGTCATTGGTCAAGAACTTCTTGGAGCTGGAGTCCGAGAGCAGTAGCAGTTCACTCGAGTTTCCACTATACGCCCGCGAAGTGTACGACTTGCTCGTCACGCTCGCAAAGGAAAAGAAAGCAGCAGCAAGCGCCGCACCTGTTACTCCAGCAACACGTCTTACATCGTCTGACAAGGATGGCAACCCGCGCAGTGTTCGCTCGACGTCTCGGTCTCGCAAGCGCCGTCGAGATGACGAACCGAGCCGCTCGATCTCGATCTCGCGCTCTCGATCACGTCCACGCCTGCAAGCGCGCTCGCGAAGCCGCAGTCCTCATAGTCGATCGCGCAGCCGCTCAAAGCCTCTTGACCGCAGTGTTGTCTGGAACACGTCCAGCAGTTCGACGAGCAAGTTCATTTACGACCCGCTGAACGGCGACGACGAAGACATGACGCTGCCGACGAAGCCCAAGGCCGCACCGCTGACGGCCGAAGAAGAGAGCGCGAGAGCGGAGGAGATCATCCGCCAGGCGCGTCTGAAGCTGCAGGCCAAGCAGGACGCCAAGAAGAAACAGCAGGATGCCGCGGACGCAGCAGCAGCGGATGCGGATGTGAATGCAGAGGAGGACGAGAGCGAGCTGGAGGACGGCGAAGAGCCCGAAGAAGGCGAGGAAGAAGAAGAAGCGTAGACAGAGACACAGATAGACTTGTAGAGACCGCACAGGCTCCATTTGTTCGTTCCTTGACACTCGATCAATCAAACGTGACGCAACTCATCAAACAGCAAGCTCATCAAATCACCAGCAGGTCCAGACAACTGCAAGGTCTCTGGCAAATCGCCCATCTTGATGCGCATTCCCGCAAGGGAGATCGGGGGCAATTGTGCGAGGACTCACAAACCACAACAGCTGTTGCGAAAGCATCTCGGATCTCCTCTGCAACTTGATTGATTGACGAAGAGGGCATCCAACCGATCCAAACATGCGAAGCGTCGTGTCCATCAAACCGCATCAAAATGCGCTTTGACCTGTAAAAATAGGCAAGGGCTTCCTGACCAGTCATTTGAAATTGTAGTACAGCACTACACTGTAGTTGAAACCCAGCGAATTAACGTTGCAAGTCTCATTTGCAAGTCTTTCATGGCTCCTGCACTTCAAGCCAAAATCAACTGGAAACTCGGAAGGATCCAACGCTATTCTCAAAGCGTGTGAAATGGTTGTTTCAAAGCGAAAGACTCCATATTGTATGGAGTGTATTCAGCTGCGAAACGTCTCGCGAACAGACCCTTGCAGAGTCTTGATCTGCTGTTCAACTTAACGTTAGACAAAGAGCTCCGTTCTCTGGGACAGCCAGTAACTTGCGGAAGTGTCCGAACAAACGTCCGAGCGCGCGCCGAGATGCAAACTCCGCTCTCAGCGCGAATGTTCGAAAATCGATGTCGTTTGGTGAAACTGATGGTGTTGTTTCATTGCGAAAAAACTTTATTTGTTGGGCTTCTGTGGCGAGAGATATCTGGACAAGAAAACCCCAGTATGTGGAGATACGAGTCCGGACGACGCACGCCAGCGAGCGGATCTAGATGTTTTCTCCCTCCTGCGATTTTTCACCCCAAAAATATGAACGACTGATACTTTTTTATTTTGCGCGCCACTTTGGCGCTCAAGACCGACAGGGTCCTCGAGCGCCAAACAGCGCGGGTAATCCGACTTTCCATCGAGCTGACGGATTGCTCGCAAACATTGAGATCTTGAAACGACAAACCAAGGTTTGTCAGCCAGGTCCGAATTAGAAGAACAGTCCTTTGAACGAAGTTCGTTTACGCACGCAATGCAATGTGCGTGCGTGACTTCAGTCTTCTCAAGTTGTAAAGAGAGCAATAGAGAGTGTTGCCAGCCTTTCCCAAAGGAAGACCGCTCAATCCTAATGCTCTAATTAGAGCGCAGCACCTGCGAGTCCGTCATGATCGTGCTGAAGTTGCAACTCTCTTTGGAGTTCGAAAAACCAACACACAGAGTCTGATGATGTCACTCGTTGAGAGGAGCATCGTGGATTTATGAGCGATTCTCCGCGGTCTTGGCGTTTGGCATTCGCTCTCCAACTCGTTTTTTGTGTGCTTTGGTGCTGGTTCCCTATCATTTCCATTGATCCTTTGCTAATTGACTTAGTGATTTTTATGGAAATGTGCAGGATTTAGTTTAAAAGGGGATGTTTGACACTAAACAGTGATTTACTGGAGTTTGCCTAATTATAATAACAACATATTATCTGTGAAAGAATCA
Organism: Globisporangium emineosum; assembly: GCA_023334195.1. Classification (NCBI taxonomy): domain Eukaryota; phylum Oomycota; class Peronosporomycetes; order Pythiales; family Pythiaceae; genus Globisporangium; species Globisporangium emineosum. Next base: position 19,647 of record JAASGK010000419.1, read on the forward strand.
ATTTTGTCCGGTATTTTTGGTTCAAACACGCACTGTTGCTCCTCCCATCAGTCACCACAATTTGGCGCATCCCCTCTCAAGTGAAAAGAAACAATGCTTCTTTTCCAGCATCAACATTTTTGGGCGTCTTTCAAATACTGCATGGAGAACAGTAAAACAACAACCCAGGTTTTATTTATCCAGCTATACTTTGAAGCGAAAAGCATCCAAATTTGGCGAAAAGGCCTCGAATTTTGTGGCACTTTGCAGAAGCTACATATGTCTGCCATTGGCCTTCGATAAGCAAAGCTCAGCGACCAATACAGGTGAGTTATTTAATAGCCGCAGGCGACGCGCTACAACGCTTTATTATTATTTTTGCGCCGCAGGGCCAGCTCGAAAGGCACGCACCCTTTTTCTGTTCCAATTTCTCCCTTTTATGTTCTATATTAACCATGTATACATAAACTATACATAAACAACTGGGTATACCTGGTATTCCTTAGACGAAAGCCACGAGAAAATCCCTGGGTCGTTTCCCTGTCCGATGGAGAACTTCCTAAATTCTCACCAAGTGAGAAATTTTGACAACAATGGAGAAAATCGAGAAACTTAGAGACGTTTTCTTGAGCTTTCGAGAAAAGTGCAGTTTTGTAATTTTCTTCACACCACAATCTTCATATCCACATGCCTGTCGTTTGTGAGCTATTTTTCTCACGCGTTTGCGACAGCGTCCAATCAAAATGTACAAAAGTACCCACTAATAGCAACAGTAAAATGTATCGTTACATGGTCGTAGTGGGAAAATCAATTCTTTCTCCGACTTGTGCTGCGCAAAAACGCCGTTTTTTGTTTTTTTTATGTTGCAAAGCAAAATATGTCTAAAATTAGACATTTTGTTTTTGATTTTTTTGATGGTTGCATAAAAAGGTTGTGGTTCAGCGAACAAAAAAGCGGTCTGTCCCAGTGCAGTATACAAACGCCCAGTTGTTTTGCGGCGCTCCAAAACCAACTTGGGGTTTGTATGCTGCTCCCCATTTGCTGCCATCCCACTCCTCAACTGTCTCTTCTGCCAGCCTTGTTGCCTCTGCTTCAAACAAACGACCACCTCGTTCATCTCCGCAAGCCCATGTTTGCGTGCGAGCTTTTGCTCACACACAAGTGGCTCATTCGCGAATTTGCGCAGCAAGACACAAGCAAACAAGCTAGCACACAAGTAACAAGCTGAACAACATGGAGAACCCACTTCGCATTACCCCTCTGCCATCAACCTCCTCCTCATCCGGTCTGCGCCGCTCGCCGACCTCCTGGAAGCTCTCCAACATGGCGATGATGCAAGCAGAGGCAGACGCGCAAAAGCCACAGCACAACCACAGCAGCAGCAAGCCCCGCCTGCCGATGCGCAAGCCGCCGCGCCACTCGAGTGTCCCCATGTGCGCGCAGATCCTGCTGTCGCTTTGGCAGAGCGAGCTCCAGCGCACGGACGTGTCGATCACGAGCGACTTCTTCTACGACCTGGGCGGCTCGGACGAGCAGGCGTTCTTCCTCGTGGACCGCATGCAGCGCATGGGCTTCAGCATCTCGCTCACGCAGTTCTTCTCGCTGCCGCGCTGCTCCATCTACAGCGTGTTGCTGGTCGCTCTGTGAACAACAGAGTTGGCAAGTGCGGCATGTGTGTTTGTTTGGGAGTTGCGCGCGAGTTGTACACAAGTTGTGAGTTGTTGTTGTTGTTGTTGTGCAATAAGGTCGTGCTTACTGGTTGCAGTAAGCATAGCAATAAGATCAGACAGAACAAGTCTGGTTTGTTTATCTATTATGGAGACGATGAGAGGAGTGTGGAGTACAATAGTAAGTAGTCGTAGTAGCAAATGCGTAATAAGAGCAGTTCCATTCATTCATCACCATCATTGTGTGCAATATCATGGCTTGTGTCATGATGCCGTTCATTTATTTATCACTTGTTATTTACTTGCGTGTGGGCGTGAACTGCTTCTGCACGCCCACCTTGCGCGTTCGGTTGAGGCTCGTGTTTCTCCGCGATGAGCGGCGCCGAAAGTCGTTGTCTCCGCCGACGGTGCCCGGGTCCACGTAGTGCGGCCGCGGGTACGGGATCTGGTAGTGCAGCGCCACGTCCACCTGGTCATGGCCGGCCTGCACGAGTTCGCGGATCTTCCTCGCGTCGCGCAGCTTTCGATTTTCCTCAAAGCGCGTCCTGATAAATAAATCAACCATGAATGATCAAGGTGATCATTCATTATACACACATGATATCAGTCATGAATGGGTGGATCTGTGGAACAAACAAATAAATACATGTACACAGCATGCACACTCTCTGCTCTTCTATTGTCTCGCAATGGCACACGCGCAAACATCCATGGATGCATTCGTTGACAGCGACGAGTGCTTTTTTCCATGAACAGCCACGCGCGTCCGCTCGCACGCACCACTTGCGTCACATTGCGGCCTTCTTTCCATTTGGAAAGAGACACCCATCAGTGGATCCGCATGCATCCATTCGGTATAAGAGCGGCTCCTAAAGAGCAGAGATAGCGCCCATGCATGCTGAGCTCTTGGGTTCCCATACGATGCAGTCGACGCACCTTGCTTCGCGCTTGATCCACTGCTGCTCAACGACTCCACCGTCCCCTGATGACATCAGCGTCAGTAAAGAAACACACAGTTAATCGTCAGCACCGCATTGCGCGCATGCACCCTCTCTATGTGGCTGCATAAAAAGCGAAGCCATCCACCCGCCACGTTTAACAGACATGTTGCACATCCTGCTGCGCATTTGATGTGCATATGCGTGCGCGCTCATGGTGTCGTGTCGTCGGCTGCAGAAAGGAACGCAGCGAATGCGAGTGTCTCGGCAAGCAGACAACGCCACGCCACACACATACACATGCGCACTCATACGCACCTAAACTACACGCATCCGCGTCACGCCGTCCATTGTGCAAACAGGTACGTACATGTCCTTGCGATGCGCAGGATGCGTCTGTAGAGCGCCAGGGCCATCGCAGTCGCATCCGGTGGTTCGAGTGATCTTTGTTCTTGGTTATGCAGTTCATTCACTTCAGAACAACAAGAACTCCCAAGATGGGTCGACCCACATGTGGACCGACACAAACAAAGGATTTGCGTGATCATTGAAATCCCTATATTAGTATTCAACTTGAATTCACATGCACAGTATCCTATATTTAGCATTTCTTGGTCTTTCTTATAGGGTAAAAAGCCTACAATTTAGAATCGACCCAATTTCAACAGTAATGGAGTCACCATATTATATGTGTTTGAAACGACACACGGAGTTGGACCAAGCTACCGAAATGTGCATGTTTGAAGCGACAAACTTCAACCACGAAGCGTCACAGCCAGGATAGATTGCAAGAGAGCCACCACCAGCAGCAGCAGCAGCACGAGGCAGACATCCAACATGGTGGGTGTGCTCGTGTGCAAGAACGACGGTTGCTTCGAGTTCGAGACGGCGGACGTGGGCGCGCAGCTGACGCGCTGGAGCGACCTCAAGATGCACCTCGCGTGCGCGCTCTACTGCGAAGAGGAGCTCTTCGCAGTCGCGTCGCCCACTGAGATCGCGCTCTACCGGCTGCCAGATGGCGAGAGCCTCCAAGAGCTTTGCGCGGATCTCTACGGTGATCGCGACAGTAACGAAGACGCAGATGGTGATAATGACGCCGACGACAGCGCACTGGAGAAAGAGCAGATCGCGACGCTCGTGGTGGCGGACTCGCGGTGGGTGCTCGACATCTTCAGCGCCCCCATGCGGCGCATGAGCGACCTCACGCAGCAAACAGACCACGCGATCCGTGGCATACGCAAGAGCAGCTTCATGCCCATCGGCAGGTATGAATTCGCTTATTGTGTGAGTGTGCTCTATGGCAGCTCTCTTCGACTGGACGCTCGTCCGTGATCTCACTCACGTCTCTTATGCACACATAGACGCACGAGTGCGATGTTGCCAGGTGGGAGTGGTGGTGGCGGCGGTAGCACCTTGAGCTTCGTCAACCCTGTGTGCGCGCTCGGCAACGAGCGCTTCACAGACACAACAGCAGTGCCGATGAGCTCGCGCGCCAGCATGATCAGCAGCACCACGAGCCCGACGAGTGCTGCGATCAACGCCAGCAGCGTGTACCACGAACCGTACATCCACATCGGCACGTGGGTGCCGCTCATGGTCAAGGACAAAGGGTTGAAGGGAGGTGCGAGCAGTCTGCTCAGCAGCGTGCTCAAGACGTCGGCACCTGCGTCACCGTCGCATCACATCCCAAGCGAGTACGAGGACGTGCTGGCGACCACGAGCCGCGCGCGCGAGTACATCAGCCGCTTTCGGCGCGTGGGGAGGCCCGTGACCATCCTGTCGATCCAGACGACGCTGCTGCCACTCGCGATAGCGTGTCCGAACGCGATCTCGCACCAGGGCCCACGCATCCTCTACGAGGGCGTGTACCAACTGAGCGAGAGTGACGCACAACGAGGGTTCATCCAAGCTGTGCGACTCTGGTTCAGCTTTGACTGCGAGCAGACCGTCAGTGTGACGAAAGTGCACGGCGCGCTGGGTCTCAAGCCGCTGCGCCAGCAGGACGGCTGGATCGTCGTGCAGGCTTTGCCCGGTTCACCTGCGTTTGACGCGGGCATGCGGGGCGATGAAGTGTTTCTCACGCACGTGAATGGCGTGGACGTGTCGCCGCACGCTTTTCCGTCGGTGGGAGCGCCCAAGCAAGCGCAGCAGGTGAGCTGGAAGGAGAGCGTGATCCCGCTCGTGGAGAAGTGCGAGACGTGCATCTTCACGTTCTTTTGAGCCATTGGAGCGTGAAAGATTCGAAGAGCGAGATACAAGAAGCACGAGCCAAGCAAAGTTCGTGGTGGCCGCAACCACGGAAGTAAGTGGTAAGGGACACCGTACTCTGAAGCGGAGGAAACTCAACCAGATAAACCAATTTCAATCAGAAGATACCAATTTCATCAGTTTCTATACGAGAGGTACAGGGGAAACCATTTTCCCTGTAGTCTGACAGAGTTCAATGGAGTGGCGAGTGACGGAAGGATCCTAAGTCGCAACTCACTGGAGTCATGCATCCTAAGTCCATTGAAAGCCCCTGCTCTCTCTCTCTCTCTCTCTCTCTCTCTCTCTCTCT